>CM040241.1:879033-1146338 GCA_022545495.1 Chrysanthemum lavandulifolium
TTATCCAATGACTAAAAATGTTTTCGGAGTTGATTATCATACAAATGACTAATACTTATTATTTTATTCTAAACGACACGCCAAACAATTTTTGGATGTCAAAATCTAACGATAAATATTACGCAAGTATCATTCTCTAATGGACATTTCATCAAACACCTTTCGTGCACAACCTAAATCCCGAGCTTCAAAGCATAGCCGCACGTAACATGCCTAATTCACCTGTATCGCACTATAATATCACAAATCTCCATAACAAACACCTAATTGAAACTGACACGAAATCAGCAACTTCAGCTCATGATTAACCGAATCTATTTGAATCGTTAGGGTTTGTGTTTATGGATCGAATTTAATGAACCGAATCTAGTTGAGCTTATGAGATATAAGCCGAACCAAATAAGATCATAAGCACAAAATAAGCTTAAACAACCACCTCCAATTAATATAATTGGCAAAACCCAATTAGTTGCTGTGAAATGAGAGTCAAACAAACAAAAATGGAGAGTGGTGGTTTTGATGAATGGTGGAGATTAGAGTTGAGTTTGTTTGGATGGGATTGCCAGCGTGGCAACTACTCTATTTGTTTGAAAAAGTTCATTGCTTTTCTTTTTTTCTATCTTTGACACAAGGGTGAGCGCGGTTCCGGAACCGCTAGGAACCGAACCGGAACCGAGAGAACCGAGAACCGAAAAATTCATATCTTAGGAACCGAGAACCGGACCGAAAAGCATGTTTCGGTTCCGGTTCGGTTCTTGGGTCCGGTCCGGGTATTTCGGTTCTACCCGATTGGAACCGAAATTTTCTAAAAAACACCAAAAAGTTCATTTTTTTTTCATGTGTTTGCACTTATTTACGTCTAAATCATAAAGATATTTTAACATGTATATATGCATATATAGTTAAAACCTTGTTGAATCAATAGAATTTGTTTGTTTATCTAAATGAGTAGATTTTCTTTTTTTGTGTCGAAGGCTAGGAAGATAAATGAACCCTCTCATAAATAATTACTTCGAAAACGACCGAATTTTATTTGAATTACACACCTCGGATACTTGTACTGAATTCTAAAGGATATCATTCTCGAAAATACACTTCTCAAGTTCTCATTACTGTCATCTATATACAAGTAATGTATTGAAATGCAAGCTTCAAAATCATTACTGTCATATATATACAAGTAATGTATTGAAATGCAAGCTTCAAAAAAATCATGTACAAATGATTAAATGTACCAGGTCTCATGTATTCAGCTTGTTTATCTGTCACCTGCATTTTTTTTCAATGTCTTCTGTGGACCGAACATAAATACATTTGCTAATTTAAATTTATAATTTATATACTTTAACAAAATTAAATACTTGGCTTAAGTTCAGTGTTTCATTTACGTTTGCAAGGCAAGAATGTACCCAGAATGAGATGATATACTGAACTCCCGCGGTTCTTCGGTTCCGGACCGAACCGAACCGAGAACCGCAATTTGCAATATTGAAGAACCGAGAACCGGACCGCGGTTCTAAAATTCGGTTCGGGTTGGGTCGGTTCCGGTTCGGTTCTCGGTGCCAATTCGGTTTTCGGTCAATTTGCTCACCCCTACATTAGGCTAAAGAGAGAGGTGGTTGAGCCACTCACCGTCACCTCTCATCATACAATTTGCTCACCCCTATATTAAGTCGAGAAAAATTTGCGTATGCAAGTACTAAACTTAAGGGAATGATCTGTTTATAAGTTATAATTAGTCATGCGTACTTACTGCATTTACAGCTACATAATTCTCACACAATCCTTTTAGCTTTGCCTTGTCTATGTTTAAGTCATATGTTTTATACTTTTCCTTGCTGCCTCTTTATTTTCAGTTAGATCAAAATAACTATTGAAATTTATCATCCTCATACTGAATGCTCATTTAGACCCACTGTTGTGGGTTAGAATCAAAACATATCTAAAAAAGACAGAGATGATGATCAACCATAATATGAAACATAAATAAGTCATAAGCCGAAACAAACACCCCCTTAGTTGATTGATATAACAAAATTCAGACATACCATGGCAGCCTGAGCAATGGGCAACCACAAACCGAATTGTTCCATCAGCTGAGGTAAACCATACAACACACCTGCAAAAAAGATGTAATTCCAGTTTCAGCAAGATGTCACATAGTAGCAGGTAGCGGTGTTACTCGGGTCGGGTCAAACCGGGTCGAGGTTAAAACTAACATACCCGAACCCGAACCCGAACCCGAACCTATTTGAACTCGGGTTAGTTGGGTTCGGGTCCACTCGAGTTGGTGCTATTCGGGTTTGGGCCAACCCGAATATGAGTAAAATGGTCATAAATTGCCTATTTGTTCTAATTTAGATAGATAATTTATAAAAAAAACCATATTAAAAAAAAATATAATAATAATTAAAAAAAAACAAAAAACCGAGTTAGCCAAAAACATCTAACCCGATACCCAACCCTATTGAGCATCCGGGTTGACCCAAAAACCCGAATAAGATTATTGAACAAAATAAGTATCAGAATACCATGACTTCTAAACAACACACGGTAAACAATAAAAAGGCCATAATCAACCCCAAAAAAAAACACATACCAGTTCCTATCATGGGCCCGCCTGAATAAGCAGGTGTGGCAGAGAGTTGCAAAGGACAGGACGATAAGGGTTCCCTCCAGGCAGACGGCTGTTGTAGTTTAATGATAAGCGGAACCATCATAAGGAGGCATAGATGTTCAATTAAACGGAGATGCAGCATAAGGTGTTACACCCCATTGAAGAGGGTGCACCGGAACCAGCATAAGGAGAAGACAAGGAGTAGCCTTGTGGGGTCGGCATTTGCCTTGGAGCAGATTTCTGTAAAAACGAGAGTGGGAGACTGATCTTGTAAACACCTAATTTCTTAAAGCCAAAAAACGATAGCTACTGCGATATGTGTGTAACTTACTGAGTTATGATCAGCTGGTCTTGGCTGTGTACAGTTGCGCATATTGCAAGTTTTCCGAAAAGAAAATTTGACATTCCACAGCTAGGACAGGTCCAGCCGCCTTCTCTACGCCTAAGGAGTAAGTGCCATCTCATAAAAATTATATTTATGGGTCCCTATCTAAAGTCACAAGAGAACAAATTTTATGCACAAGTATTTAAAGGCTTTAAAAAAAACGTAACGCTTTAGGGTGTATTTTGGAGCTCAAACAAATAGAAACTAAACTGGGGCTAAATAAGGGGATGTTTGTTTAAGCTTATTTTTTGGCTTATGAGCTTATTTGACTATGCTTATATCTCATACGCCCATATTTTCCGGCTTATTTACAGACTTGTGAGCTTATTATGACTTAAAGATGGAAGATAAGCTCATAAGATAGAAAAAAGCTAATAAGATATAAGCCGAACCAAATAAGATCATAAGCCCAAAATAAGATTAAAAAACGACCCCCAAGTTCAAAGTTTTCAACTGAGTAACCTCCAATAAATATAATTGGCAAACCCCAATTAGTCCATACTTCTAATCACCATCTCGATGTATGTAACACTAATATGAGCTTACCCAAACACATTCCATAAGCTATGTACCTTTCTCTGTACCTAATAGCTTCTTAACCTCTTAAAATAAGCCTACCCAATGTTGTAAAGCTTCCAATAGGTGTTTGGTGGTGGTAGTGGATGGGTGGTGGCTGCCGGAGATGGGGGTGGTTATCTCAGAAAGTGAATAAGTGATAATAAGGAAAGAGGTTGAAGGGTTGGGTGTACTAGTTATTTTATTTTGTTAGTTTGAAAGTATCCACTTAATTAACCGTCAAACTAACGGTACCTGTTAAAATTGGACCAAACCTGGAATAAATGCTTCACTTTTTGACTGAATCTGAAAAGTTTCTCTGTTGCTCCATATCGTTGCCAAAATTGCTCGCCGCTGGTCCAGTTTTCTAACGACATTACTATTTATCTTCAGTCACATGCTTGACACACGTGGGTAGCACTACTATAAAATAATAACATACTTGCACTTACTATGTATTTTTACACACTTAAAAGTGAAGGTTTAAAATAAGTCTTCACACTTTTAAGTGTAATGATTTTAACTTTGAAATAATTCTTTAATGTGAAAATTTTGATTTTGAAATAATTCTTCACACTTTTAATTGTAGGATTGAAATTATTCACAATTTTGAAGTGTGAGGATTTTGAAACAATGATATTTGTTGTAGTGTAGATTTGTCTTTTCAATTTTTTTTCTTTTCATGTATTTGTTTAATATTTATTTTTTGTCTTTTCATGTATTTTTTTATTCTTTTATTTTTTTTCTTTTATTATTTATTTATTTTGTCCTTTCAATTATTGTGTCATTGATCCTCACAAATGCCAAGACTAGTAACCCCGCCAAAAGCACTTTCAAGAATGTAAGCTTTTTGATCATTTTTATTCCAACCCAATGGATGAGATTTTGAAGCCTATTTGACTTCCTAAATTTACGATGGTAGCGGCAGCATTTGCGGGTAGAGAGGCGTCGTTTTTAAGCTTCTGTGTTGTAGTGTGGCAGGTTTGGTGATAGAAGAGAGATGAGGGTGAGTGAATGTATTTATTGTTTGATTGTTATATTTGGAAGGTTAAAAGGAAAAAAAGGAGGAAAAAAAAAAACATTCAAATGATAGTTTACATCAAATCTCTATATTTGATGTGGAGCTCAAATGTCTATTTTGGTAAACCAATAAATTTGACCCGTTTCTAGCATATTCATTTTTATAACAACCAGAGATTTTTTAGATTATTATTTTAATAATATTTTTACCAGAAAATGCAAACTAGTTATTTTCCAACAGCTACTGATGTTTAAAACTCAAAACGAGAGGTTATCTCGTTTATCCTGAAAACGACACTTGATGCGTGGTTCGCGGTCCAAAGACTTCCTTTTTTGCGAGCAAGCTTTACAACCCACTAGGCAGTGTACCTAATTGTTGCAGTTTAATATGGGTAAGCCCAGAGGGTTGATCATTTTATAGGGTAATATAGATGCTAGCATAGATGCATGACGAAAAGGTATAGGGAGGATGATTCTTTTTAGTCTTTTATGAAAGCAAGTAAAATCTCGGGGTTTGAAGAGTGGAGGTTTGGTAATTTTACCAATTAATCTACTTAACAAATTAAATAAAAATCAATTAACATTTTAATTATTAATGAAATTTTAATTAAAAAAATAGTTACGGTCGTCATTGCGGTCATTGTTAGCAAGTTGTAGGTGGGGTGTAGTCTTGGAAAGAGAAAGCTGATGTGGCGTTGATGTGGTGGAGGTGACCACAATATTTGTGGTTGCCATTAGCATTGGACTAACTTATATCTTAGGCATAGACCGGGTGTAATGATCACCTTCTTACCACCTTCACCTTAGCGTCACATCAGTTTTTGAGCACATCATTTAACCCATCATCTAACAGTTGTTGTGATGACCACTTAACAAAACACATAAAAATATCTCACTTTATATAACATCTCTCACAACATACCCTACACACTCATAAAAAAAGGGTAGTGCACCACGTTAGGTGGCATGCACCATCGAACCAACCCCAAAAAGGCACCTTGGTGCGCAGAGGATGGCAGGCTTAGTGACGGATGGCGCATGATACAGTCCTCCATTATGCCCGGTCTTAAAATTTTCAAAATTTCACTTGAAGGCTTCAACCCAATAAAAATATGACATGTCTAGTTTAAATAATTGGGGTATTTATTTCGGTTATTCGTCAGTTGAAATGTTTTTTGTTTTTTTTGTTTTTTTCTCCTTTTGTTTAAATGAAAAACTCAAATTTAGGATTTTTATAGTCCATGAGTTGTTGAAATGTCTTGCATGTACGCGGTATTTACTTAAGCTTATTTTTGTGATACTCAGCTTAATTGATTTCGGTTTACGTTTAATAGTTTACTTTTTACGGCTTATTCTTATTTTGGTATGAGCAAACCATAATGAACGAATATGAGAAATCTTGCCATCTTAGTGTAAAAACATTTAGTTACATTACTCATTTATGGATGTTAGAAAAATACATTACTCATTTATGGTAATATACAAGCCAAACTTCAGTATGTATGGGACTAGCGCTCTTCAAGTATAATGTGTCATGTTTTGTTGTGTATTTGCATTATGTTGGTGCAAATCGGATCATGTGTTGGCTTTGGCAGTGTTGTTATTATATGATATGTGTGATAATCCCACATGTGATATAATACACATGTAGTATAGTAAATTGTTTGTGTCACGGTTGGTGTTTAGAATATAGTACTACAAGTGTCATTTGATCAACAAATGAAAGCCGACTACCGTAACTATGTAACATAGGAAAAACCTTAGATATTTCTTATCAGGTTATATAATGGGCCACAACAATTAGTTGACCCAGTCCATCATCATTCCTCATCCCAAAAGTGAACTTGATTGATTTATTTTTAGTAAAATATTGGGTAAATGATATAAAAGTAAAGTAACTCCCAATATCATTTTTCACGGGTTATGGATCCCAATACGGTTTTCCACAGTGCATGGGGGAGGTTGAGATATTATGAGTCCCAATACGGTCTTCTACGGTGTATGGGAGGTTGAGATGTAGATAGCCCTACCCCTACCAAAGGTAGATAGGTTGCTTTTGGTTCTACGAAAGGTATAAAAGAACCTACGGCCTGAAGAGCAAGGATCGAACCATTGACCTTTGTTTCCAGAAACAAAGGTGTTAACCACTTAATCATTATATCATTGGGTAAATGATATGATGATTAAATTTAAATATAAGTTATACTTTGTAAAAATATGCTCCTACTCTTTGCATTTACATATTAAAAAAGTAAAGTATTGTTTATCTCTTATTCTTTTAGAATATACATAATAAAATTAAGCAATCTAAGCATCTGTCATTTATACTTTCTTACAAAGTATGAAAATTTTCCATATTTTTCATTAAATATATTATTTCTTCTTCATAAAATGTTTAGAGTTTTGAGTGTTATTTGATGATGTTATACGATGTGTTTCACTTAAAAGTACGCAACAAAGTGCGGCCTATGAACAATAATTGTTAGTTACTTGTCTACGATATATGCAATACAAGTGTAGTCTTCTATATCCCAAGTCAATGCCGGTCATGAGGTTTTTGATGCCCAAGACGAGATGATCGAAACATGCCCTTAATATATCTTATAAACACGCAACATACCATTTTTTTGGAGTTTTCACGTAAAACAAAAATGCATATATCAACTAAATACAAGTGTATTATAACTTAAAAAGACGGTATAAAACAAATATGAATTAATCCTTACCTTTGTAAAGAAGAAAAAAAATAATAAAAAAATAAAATAAATAAATAAGCTATCCAAGTAACTAAAAAAACAACCACAGAAATTTAGCGAAGTACCCAACCACGTACAAATTGTATATGCTATATCCTTGGACAGCAAATGTACTCACAAAGCAATGATAAAAAAGAACAAGCGATTCCACGCACCTAATGTATTTTTTGTGATTAATAAATGAAACCAATATCTTTATATATGCTTACGAAATGAGAAACAGGTAAAGATCGTTAGACTATTAGTATTAGGATTTGTATTTGACCCATTGTATATTAGGCCCGTTATGTATCCTATATAATCCTGATGTACCAAAAATTATTATTCATTGAACATACCAAAAATTATATTAGGCTCATAAGCTAGACTATCACAACGAATTATAAGGGGATGTTTGTTTAAGCTTATTTTTAGGCTTGTGAGCTTATTTTCACTCAAGAAGAATCATCATACAAATACGAATACAACACATCAGCATATAGAGAAACCAAAACTAGGGCTAAGTAAGGGGGTGTAAGTTTAAGCTAATTTTTAGGCTTATAAGCTTATTTAACTATGCTTAAATCTCATACGCCCATATTTTCCGGCTTATTTACAGACTTGTGAGCTTATTATGATGTAAAGATGGAAGATAAGCTCATAAAGTAGAAAAAAGCCGGATAAAGATGAGCTTATGAGATATAAGTCGAACCAAGTAAAACCATAAGCCCAAAATAAGATTAAACAAATCCCCCTAAGTTCAAAGTTTCACCTGAGTAACCTCCAATTAATATAATTGGCAAATCGCAAATAGTCCATAGTTCTAATCACCATCTCGATGTATGTAACACTAATATGAGCTTACCCAAACACATTCCATAAGCTATGTACCTTTCTCTATACCTAATAGCTTCTTAACCTCTTAAAATAAGCCTACCCAATGTTGTAAAGCTTCCAATAGGTGTTTGGTGGTGGTAGTGGATGGGTGGTGGCTGCGGAGATGGGGTGGTTATCTCGAAAGTGAATAAGTGATAATAAGGAAAGAGGTTGAATGGTTGGGTGTATTAGTTATTTTATTTTGTTAGTTTGAAAGTATCCTCTTAATTAACGGTCAAACTAACGGTACCTGTTAAAATTGGTCCAAACCTGGAATAAATGCTTCACTTTTCGACTGAATCTGAAAAGGTTCTCCATTGCTCCATATCGTTGTCAAAATTGCTCGCCGCTGGTCCAGTTTTCTAACGATGTTACTATTTATCTTCAGTCACATGCTTGACACACGAGGGTAGCACTACTACAAAATAGTAACATACTTGCACCTATTATGTATTTTTACACACTTTAAAGTGAGGGTTTTAAATTAAGTCTTCACACTTTTGAGTGTAATGATTTTAACTTTGAAATAATTCTTTAAATGTGAAAATTTTGATTTTGAAATAATTCCTCACACTTTTAAGCGTGGGATTGAAATTATTCACAATTTTGAAGTGTGAGGATTTTGAAACAATGATATTTGTTGTAGTGTAGATTTGTCTTTTCACTTTTTTTTTTCTTTTCATGTATTTGTTTAATATTTATTTTTTGTCTGTTCATGTATTTTTTTCTTTATTTTTTTTTGGTCTTTTGTTGTTTATTTATTTTGTCCTTTCAATTATTGTGTCATTGATCCCCACAAACTGCCAAGACTAATAACCACGCCAAGGGCCAGTTTCAAGAATGTCAGCTCTTTGATCATTTTTATTCCAACCCGATGGATGAGATTTTAAAGCCTATTTGACTCCCTAAATTTACGATGGTAGCGGCAACATTTGATGGTAGAGAAGCGCCGTTTTTAAGCTTCCGTGTTGTAGTGTGGAAGGTTTGGTGATAGAAGAGAGATGAGGGTGAGTGAATGTATTTATCGTTTGATTGTTATATTGGGAAGGTTAAAAGGAAAAAAAGGAGAAAAAAACATTAAAATGATAGTTTTTGTCGAATCTCTATATTTGATGTGTAGCTCAAATGTCTATTTTGGTAAACCAATAAAATTGACCCATTCTAGCATATTTATTTTTATAACAACCCAAGATTTTTTAGATTATTATTTTAATAATACTTTTAACCGAAAATGCAAACTCTGACGTTTAAAACTCAAAACGAGAGGTTATCTCGTTTATCATGAAAACGACACCTGATGCGTGGTTCGGGGTTGAAAGACTTCTTTTTTCGCGAGCAAGCTTTACAACCCACTAGGCAGTGTACCTAATCGTTGCAGTGTAGTATGGGTAATCCCAGGGGGTGATCGTTCTCTAGGAAAATAAAGATGCTAGTTGAGATGTATGACGAAAAGGTAAGGTGAGGATGATTCTTTTTAGTCTTTTATGAAAGCAAGTAAAATCTCGGGGTTTAAAGAGTGGAGGTTTGGTGATTTTACCAATTAAACTACTTAACAAATTAAATAAAGACCAATTAATCGTTGCAGTGTAGTTATGGTCGTCATTGTGGTCGTTGTTAGCAAGTTGTAGTGGGGGTGTAGTCTTGGAAAGAGAAAGTTGATGTGGCGCTGATGTGGCAGAGGTGACCACAATATTTGTGGTTGCCATTAGCATTGGCATAACTTAAATCTTAGGCATAGTCTGGGTGTAATCATCACCTTCTTACCACTTTCACCTTAGCGTTTTATCAGTTTTCCAGCACATCATTTAACCCATCATCTAACAGCCGTAGTGATGACCACTTAACAAAACACATAAAACTATCTCACTTTATATAACATCTCTCACAACATACCCCACATACTCATAAAAAAAGGGTAGTGCACCACGTTAGGTGGCATGCACCATGGTGTTAACCACTTAATTTCGAGAGTAAGGATCGGACTCTTTACCTTTATTTCGAGAGACAATGGTGTTAACCACTTAATCATTATATCATTGGGTAAATGATATGATGATTAAATTTAAGTATAAGTTATACTTTGTAAAAATATGCTCTTACTCTTTGCATTTACATATTGAAAAAGTAAAGTATTGTTTATCTCTTACTCTTTTATAATATACATAATAAAATTAAGCAAACTAAGCAACTGTCATTTATACTTTGTGAAAAAAATATGAAATTTTCCATATTCTTCATTTAAATATATTATTTCTTCTTCATAAAATGTTTAGAGTTTTGAGTGTTATTTGACGATGTTATACGATATGAGGTTTTTGATATTTGCAATATAAGTGTAGTCTTCCATATCCCAAGTCAGGCGGGCCACGAGATGATCGAAACATGCCCCTAATAAACAGGCAACATACCCTTTTTTGGACTTTTCACGTAAAACAAAAATGCATATATCAACTAAATACAAGTTTATTATAACTTAAAAAGATGGTATGAAACAAATATGAATTAATCCTTACCTTTGTAAGGATCAAGAAAAAAAAAAAAAAAAAAAAAAAAAAAGATCTATCCAAGTAAATAACAAAACAACCACACAAATTGTATGTGCTATATCCCTCGACAACAAATGTACTCACAAAGCAATAATAAAAAAGAAGAACATACGATTCCACGCACCTAATGTGTTTTTTGTGATTAATAAATGAAAGCAATATCTTTATATATGCTTACGAAATGAGAAGCAGGTAAAGATAAAGAAAACTTAATTGTGATAGCAACTCAGAGGTGATCTAGTGACAAAAGGACTAGTGACTATCATTCTAAGATGTGTGAGGTCTCAAGTCTAATTTTTGATTGGTGCAAACAACCCTGAAGTGGCCACACCAACCTTCTAAGAAAGGAGGGTTTTACCCGGTTTCAATCTATGTGACGATGAGTTCCAATCTTGTGAATTAGTCAACCAAAAAGTCGAAAACCATGATTACTAAAAATAAACTTAATTGTCACGAATCTTGTAATAATACTCGGCTAAAGTAAAAATGTAAAACCTGAAAACTTAGTAACAATTCTTTTAAAAATATACAAGTAAAATAAATTGACAATCAAACAAAAAACAAATACTTTAGGTCAAACAAATTACACGTGATGTTGTTTATACTCCCGAAACAAAAATCACAAAATTCATCTTATTCCTCCAACATGCATTCTAATTTCTTCTTTAAGATCGAACACCAAAATACTTCAACTCATTTTTTTTCCATGTTATGCCCTTCTTTCTGAGATGTGTAGGAAAAAAAAAAAAAAAAAAAAAAAAAAAAAAAAAAAAATCTTCACTTTTTTACACATCGAACCTCAAACACGATGATGCCCTGGGCCATCGCCTGCCTCGCCATATGCCAGAGCTGGCCCTGTCCCAAGACTTCTTAAAAGTCTTCCCTATCTCAAGTCTTCTTAAAAGTCTTCGGTGATTATACAAAGTTTTGTTGATGGCCGGCATCCTCTTCACAATTTGCATGTCATGAACCTTAAATATTAAAGTTAAAGGAATTTGTTGATGGCCGGCATCCTCTTCACAAAAGTTAAACATTAGAGTTAAGGAACTTTAGTTATTATAATGCCTTCAGTTTTATTCGTTAATATCGGTTCGTCTTATATATAAATGATTGTAGACGTATTTTTTCACCAATTCATTTCACCAGTAGCATGTTATTAAAAAATTTAACATTCAAAAATAAGGATAAAAAGCCATCACTGTAAATTTCCAAAAATGAAGTCACCACAATCTTTAAGTTACTTATCATCTTCCTCTCAAATTTCAGTTCTCTTTTATGGTCTCGCGATTATATGTCTTACTTCCGCAACTGTCTCTGCTTCCTATGGTGGTAATGAGACTGATTATCACGCTTTGTTGTCATTTAAGTCAATGATCACCCATGATCCGTACAAAGTTCTAACCTCGTGGAACCATTCCTTTCATTTCTGTGACTGGAGTGGTATTTCATGTGGAAAGCGGCACAAACGAGTGACTGTTTTACGACTCGATTCGCAAGGCTTAGAAGGCTTGTTGTCTCCTCACGTAGGAAACCTCAGCTTCCTCCGCGAGCTTTATCTCGGGAACAACAGCTTTCAAGGAAGCATTCCTCATGAACTTGGTCGTCTATCTAGGCTACGCCATCTTTATCTTAGTATAAACAAATTCGGTGGATTCATTCCAACAAACTTGTCTGGTTGTTCTAACCTCGAAGAGCTTTGGCTAGCTCGAAATAATCTAGTTGGAAGCATACCCAAGGAGATGAGTTTACTCTCGAAACTTGATACTCTTGCAATGAACAACAATAAGTTAACAGGTGGAATCCCACCTTTCTTGGGGAATATTACATCAATGGAAAGGTTCACTGCTGCCAGGAACCCGTTGGGTGGGAGCATTCCAGATACCTTGGGTCATTGGAAAAGCCTGAAGGAATTTTACTCTGGTGAGTGCAAGTTACATGGAAGCATCCCTCATTCCATTTTCAACCTCTCACTCCTAGTTAATTTTTCCTTAGCTGGTAATCACCTCACTGGTAGTCTTCCTTCAGAAATTGGTAATCAGCTCCCAAATCTTGAGTTCCTTCAGTTACGGGATAACGAACTCACAGGAGTTCTTCCACCTTCTCTTTCTAATTGTTCTAAATTAGGACATCTTGAAATGAGTCAAAACAAATTTAGTGGGAAGTTGACAATTGATTTTTCAAAACTAAGAGATATTAATATAATTAGATTACAGTATAACAACTTCCATGGACGCGGAGAAGCTGATGACATGACGTTTGTTGATTCTTTGAAAAACTGCACCAAATTAGTATGGTTGGATCTTTCAAATTGCGACTTTGTAGGAGTGCTTCCTATGTCAATAGGTAATCTCTCTCATCAACTCAGCTATCTAAATTTAGAATTCAATAAATTATTTGGAAGCCTCCCTTCAAGTATAGGTAGTCTAGTTGGTTTGACCACTTTAGGTTTAGGAGCTAATCAATTCAAAGGAAAGATCCCCAGTACCATTGGTAAACTTCGAAAACTACAAGTTCTTGGTCTAAATAACAATCAATTTTCAGGGCCCATCCCTGATGCCATTGGGAACTTATCAATGTTGACTGTACTTTACTTAGATTACAACAAATTAGAAGGCCATATTCCATCAAGCCTAGAGAATTGGAAAGAACTTAATGGGTTACACCTTGCAGACAATAGACTCACTGGAAACATACCCAAACAACTTTTTCAACTTCCATCACTAAATTATTTTTTAGATCTTTCTCAAAACCGCTTTTCTGGTTCCATTCCATCAGAGATTAAAGACCTCAAGATGTTGAGCGGTCTTGCTTTATCTTATAATAATTTATCAGGCCCCATTACTAGTAGCCTTGGTGAGTGTATTAGCCTTACAGAGTTATACCTTAGTGGTAATAGATTTGAAGGCATAATACCATCTTCATTAAGTTCCTTGGGAGGATTGGAGGTATTCGACATTTCTCAAAACAATTTATCAGGCAAAATTCCACAATTTTTAGAAAAATGGAAATCCTTAGGATATTTGAACCTATCCTTTAATGATTTTGAGGGTGAAGTACCGACTGTAGGAGTGTTTGCCAATGCAAGTGCATTTTCGGTTTTGGGGAACAATAAGCTTTGTGGTGGTTTGGTTACACTTAAATTAACCAAATGCAAGGAGACGGGTAGTAAGAAAAAAAGGTTTCCTTTCTTCATATTAGCCATCGTGATTGCACCGACGTTGCTCATAATATTATGTTGTGTATATCTTTTGTGTAAGAAGAAACGCAATAGTCAACCATCTGAGTCATCGGGTAGTGAACGGTTCATGAAAGTTTCTTACAGTCAACTTCTCAAGGCTACTGATGGCTTCTCTACAGCAAATTTGATTGGAGAAGGTGCATTTAGCTGTGTTTATAAGGGGATCCTCAATTCTGATGATGGCAAATTTGTTGCAATCAAAGTTCTACGTCTTGAAAATCCAGGAGCTCATAAAAGTTTTCTAGCTGAATGTGAAGCTTGGCGGAATATTCGGCACCGTAATTTGTTGAAGATAATAACTTCATGTTCAAGTGCTGATTTCCAAGGAAATGATTTTAAAGCTATGGTTTATGAGCTTATGCCCAATGGAAGTGTACACAACTGGCTTCATTCAAGTGCAAATACATCGAAACTGAACCTTCTTCAACGAATAAACATTCTCAGAGATGTTGCCACTGCACTTGATTATCTTCACAACCGCTGCCAAACCACGATTGTTCATGGTGACTTGAAGCCTAGTAACATTCTACTAGATGATGATATGGTGGCTCATGTTGGAGACTTTGGTTTAGCTCGACTACTTGGTACAGACTTAAACCAAAACAGCTCAACCGGGGTTAAAGGAACAATTGGTTATACACCTCCAGGTAGTATTCCATAATGCTTACATTTACTTACAAATTACTTTTTGTAACTTAAGTAAGAGTATGGTCTCGGGAGCGAGATGACAAGTTTTGGGGATGTCTATAGTTTTGGAATATTATTACTAGAGGTGATGACCGGGAAAAAGCCAACAGATGACATGTTCAACGATGGACTTAGCCTTCATAAATTTGCTTACATGGCATTACCGGATCATGTAATCGATGTTATTGATGATGATGCAATTGTGTTGCAAAGGACGGAAGTGAATGCAAAGAAAGTGGAAGAATGTTTGGTTGCAGTTATCAAGATTGGAGTATCGTGCTCTGTGGATTCCCCACCACAACGGATGAAAATTGACATTGTTCTCAACGAGTTGCAGCGCATTCTCGATGTGCTTCAAAATATATAAGGTACTATGTTCTCCCATTTTGTAGAATCTGATTTTACATGAGTTTGTTGTTAATACATCATCACTAACTTGGTTTTATTTTTTAACCCTTTCAGGTTTAATACCAAGCTTTCTTGGTGAAATTTGAAAGTAACTGCAGTAAGGAGCAATGCATGTCGTAGTTACATAAATGTTACTTTGTCAAATATGTTTGTAAGTGTGTTTTAGTTTTCTTGTTGCATAAGCACTGTAAGAGATTTCACTGTAAGAGATTTAAGAGTGCATTTACACACCGGATGACTTATCATATGTATCAAACATGTTTATAATTAAGTGTGCATATTTTTCCTTAATCCAATTCCTGTAAAATTAAAAATTTGGGGGCAAAGTATGCTGGTTACATCTGTCAAACATGTCTTGGAGATTATGGGTGTTTCACTGTTTCGTTAGGCGTATTTGCATAATGAATTTTGCTGAAAAATGAAGTCAGATTACTATTACGTATTTGTAGTTTTTTTGCTATTAGGCCTGGTACCTGTTACCGTCCTTTTACAGAAAACGCGTAAAAAAAAGAAATGCTTCGACAACCCCATCCTAGAAATCCAGAGGGAGAATCTGGGGAACGTACTTTTGCTTCTGAAGTCGTCAAAAATCGACAATTTACTTGATTTCGAGTTCATGGATCCGCCACCTAAACTTAACATTCTTAACTACATGTCTACCTGTATCAACAATGGATATAGGGAGCATTGAACCACACAGAGAGTCTGACTGATATTGTGCTAAAAATGACTGAGTTTCCATTGGACCCACTGCTCGCTAAACTGCTTTTAACATGTGAAGAATTTAGTTGTGTAAACGAAGTTTTAACGTCTGAATTTATGATCTCAGTCCTGACTGAGTTACTTACAAGTGAAAGCTCTACAAAAGGCTCGGGAAGTGAGTTCTCAGTTACTCGACATCTTGAAAAAGCTCATGATCCGGCTCACATCATGTGGGTCGAATTGGGACGTCATCAGAAAAGCGATTTGCTCGGTTTTCTTCCATAACGCTGCAAGACCTAAAGGGATCGGGAATACATAAGTATTAGGAACCGGATGTCGTGCCATTTGTACCCGACCTCGACTTTATTTTGCAACATCTTAGATGGTCTGGCTGCTCTTTGAATAAATATTCGTAAAGTGTGAAAAATGGGTCTAGCGCTTGTGTAACGGGTCAAAACAAGAACATTTTTAGTATGGATCAGGTTGGCCCGGAATGTTTTTTTCCCAGTTTAATTACAATCCCCTATAGATGTTATCATGCTAAATATGATTGCAAAAGTAATGATTTGGTTTTGGGAATAAAACAATTTAGGAGTTTATATTCAGTAATAAAGTTATTATGCCGTTAACTTTATTAATCTGGTATTCATGTTAGCTTCATGCTTCATAATCTGAGAGCAATTCATATGTTGAATCTGTACAGTCCCATAGTTTGAAATATTGCTTCATTAGGCCCAAGTGGGTGCAAAAGAGACGGAAGATTAAATTTCTTAGTGCAATAACTTAATGGTTTGTATAAAAAGGTAACTCGAGTTCATGCAAATTATATGACGTATGAGAAAGATACTAATATCGCACACCGAAAAGGTTTGTACAACATAACGCATGGAAACATGGACTGGTTGGGAAATGGGTGAAAACAAGATCAGGTTGAAATGTATCACTCTTAGTAGTGGTTGAAACGGAACACTCAAGAATATAGTGTACGTGGATACATTACTGTAGGTTCATCATCGTGAGTAATATTATCAGTTTGTTTTGGTTTCTTACCATACATATTTCTACCATCCATTTTTCCAATTCATTTTTTTTGTTGTTATAGTGTAAAATGTTGCAAATATAAGAAAAGATTTATTCGTATAAAACCAAATACATGCTTAAACCAGTTGCATAAAAGGTCAGCTTTACCTCAGCCAGACACTTGCTCTAAAACTACATATAAGAAAAGCTATACCGCACCCCGACAGGGTTCGTTCAAGTGTTTTGGGTGTATAGGACTGTGTAATCCATTCCGAAACAAGACCATGCCATGAATTTACCAGAAACTTTAGACTACTAATCAAAGACTTGTGTATGGCCCAAATGAGCATTGTTCACTGGACTATACCAAAACAAATACGCACTGAACCAAATGGATTTACGAGTTTTGCACTCTCATAGTATCAGCATTAGTCGATAAATAGCCAAAAGAAAGTCGCTGACTTGGGAGATAGTACTCCAATCTATTTAAAAAACTGCCAAGTAAAAAAGTAGAAACCGTAAATGGGGACTGCTGATGAATTCAAGACTAGTCAACCGTTGCAGGATCTCATCCTGGTCCAACAAGCACACACAGACAAACGACGCCTATTTAAGATAGGCAATTGACTTCAAGTCATATTAATACAATCCTATTTGTTCATGCAACTCAACGATAAGTATCTAATAAATAAGACGACACACAGTTGAAAAGGTACAGCACCTTGTAAGAAGACTTAGCCCAGGTGACACGTGCATGTAAATGTAAAAAATCTCTTAAAGACCACACACCGCGATTTTTATATGCTACAATATGACAACACAAATCACAAAGCAAGGTAACTCGATAACCGCAGCAACAGGAAGACGAAGACGACGACATGACTGACTTTCAGACCCATAGTGAGCAACAGGTGGACAACTCTGGACCTTCTTAAACATGTCCTAGTACTCACTGGAACAGTAGATACATAAACACATATTAATAAAAAATAGACGGATGACCATGTGCTTCATTATAGCATAATTCACAGCAAGATTATAAACAAACGAGAAAGTAAATCGGTAAAGAAAGAAATTGACTAGAAAGTATTTCCGCTTTACATTCATAGGGACTGTAAGCATGCAAAAGCATAACTTAATAAAACATTCGACAAAAACAATACAGACCTGATCATTGTTTTCTTCTTCTGTAGGGGAATTCTGGGATTCTAATGGTTTGTCTGCACCGCAGTTCTGTCGGTTACATTTGGTCCTAAATGGATAGTTTATGTTGTTACATTTGTCACACTTCCAGCTCCCTTCTGGCATATACGCTTCTGAAACAAAATAAGATACATATATAAGTTCTAGAATCGAACATTAAATATAGGTAACCAAATATATACATGAAGTACTTACTGGAACTCTTAGCTGGCTTTGCAACCTGCATATTAGTGCCATAGAAATAAATTAGAATAACACGTTATATTAAACATAGCTAAAAGCTTCAATGTGTCAAAACAAAAGCTGGAATATAAATGGCGTCTCACCTGAGATCGTGGTTTAGGTGTGTTGCATTTCCTCATGTTACAGAACTGTTTTGAAGGAGAAATTGACATTTCCACATTTTGGGCATTCCCGGTCATTTTCTCGTGTTCCATCTGTAAGAAGCAAGTGCAACAATGAAAAACAGATCGTAAATTACAATCATTTGCTAGTCAGTGTAGCAGTATATGAATAAGTTGGATATAAACATACCTTTCTTTTGAGATGGCTCTTCTGGAAAGAATCCAGGCCGCGGTCCCTATACAAATTTAAAAACCAAGGGATCGATCAATATAGCATCACATGTTTATATTTAAGGAACCCAAGAAAGAATACACATGTTGTAAACATAGGGAGTATGTGAACGAATAATCAAATTTCCTCGTTGCAGTTAGTTGATTGATATAACAAAATTCAGACATACCATGGAAGCCTGAGCAATGGGCAATCGCAAACCAAATTGTTCCATCAGCTGAGGTAAACCATACAAAGCACCTGCAAAAAGGTTCAACGCCGGTTGCAGAAAGATGTCATAAAGTAGCACGCAATCCAAATCGTAGTAAAGAGATATAAAAGGCAATCGTGCCTTTTCTTTTACATTCAAAGTGGACAAGATAAGTCTCAGAATACCAGAACTTCTGAACAACACACGGTAAACAATAAAAAGGTCAAAATCAACCCAAAAAACACATACCAGTTCCTATCATGGGCCCACCTGAATAAACAGGTGTGGCAGAGAGTTGCAAAGGACAGGACGATAAGGGTTCCCTCCAGGCAGACGGCTGTTGTAGTTTAATGATAAGCGGAACCATCATAAGGAGGCATAGATGTTCCATTTAACGGAGATGCAGCATAAGGTGTTACACCCATATACATTGAAGAGGGTGCACCGGAACCAGCGTAAGGAGAAGACAAGGAGTAGCCTTGTGGGGTCGGCATTTTCCTTGGAGCAGATTTCTGTAAAAACGAGAGTGGGAGACTGATCTAGTAAACGCCTAATTTCTTAAAGCCAAAAAACGATAGCTACTGCGATATGTGTGCAACTTACTGAGTTATGATCAGCTGGTCTTGGCTGTGTACAGTTGCGCATATTGCAAGTTTTCCAAAAGAAAATTTGACATTCCCACAGCTAGGACAGGTCTAGTCTTCTTCTCCACGACCACCTAAATCATAATCACCACAAATTAATACCACATAATACAATTCCATACTTTGTTGTGACATGCAAGAATATATACGTCTAAGGAGTAAGTGCCATCTCATAAAAATTATATTTATGGGTCCCTATCTAAAGTCACAAGAAAACAAATTTTATGCACAACTATTTAAAGGCTTTAGAAAAAACGTAAAGCTTTTGGGTGTATTTTGGAGCTCAAACAAATAGAAACTAAACTGGGGCTAAATAAGGGGATGTTTTTTTAAGCTTATTTTTTGGCTTATGAGCTTATTTGACTATGCTTATATCTCATACGCCCATATTTTCCGGCTTATTTACAGACTTGTGAGCTTATTATGACTTAAAGATGGTAGATAAGTTCATAAGCTAGAAAAAAGACTGATAAAGATGAGCTTATTAGATATAAGCCGAACCAAATAAGATCATAAGCCAAAAATAAGATTAAACAACGACCCCTAAGTTCAAAGTTTCACCTGAGTAACCTCCAATTAATATAATTGGCAAAACCCAGCCATTTTGCTAACTTTAAGCATCTATTAGCCCACATTGTGTTATGCGCCTGCCATGGTAAAGTTTATGTGACTGCAAATCACATGAAAACTAATGTACCACTGTTGCTAAATTTGCAGTTGCATTAGTAGATATGTACAGACACGTTAACGGTTACTCAAAGAACAGCACACAAAATGCCCTTTTGCTCCGGAATACATAAGCGCAATTTAAAAAACAATAACTGTCGATTCAAACACTAAGTGATAAACTAGCCGATAGATCCAAAAACATAACAGCAAAACTTCCCATTTCTGCAATTGGCACGCAAAACTAAACCTAAAACTATTTTATCCAATGACTAAAAATGTTTTGGGAGTTGATTATCATACTAACGACTAAAACTTATTATTTCATTCTAAACGACACGCCAAACAATTTTTGCATGTCAAAATCTAACGATAAATATTAAGCAAGTATCATTCTCTAATGGGCATTTCATCAAACACCTTTCGTGCACAACCTAAACCCGAGCTTCAAACCATAGCCGCACGTAACACATGCACCAAATTCACCTCTATCGCACTATAATAATATCACAAATCTCTATAACTAACACCTAATTGAAACAAACACAAAAATCAATGAATTGAGTTGAAAAGTATACCTGAGAGCATCACAAAATCAGCAACTTCAACGAATCTATTTGAATCGTTAGGGTTTGTCTTTATGGACCGATGTATGTAACACTAATATGAGTAAAGATTAATAATTTATCAACAACCAATTAGCAAAAATAAACGGCTCTTCAAAATTAACGGCAAAATTGGTCAAAGGCCGTTTAATATGACGGAAAAAAAAAGAAATTAAGAACCAGGCCCCCAAATTATGTAACAAGTTGTGAAAACTATTCTAAACTTTTTGTTATAATCTAAATGCCTTACTAGTATTGACTTTGACCTTAATGACCATTAAATAAAATACTATAACTTTTGGATAAGCAAACTTAGCATACAAACATTTTGGTCCCCTTTGCTTCCTCCTCTTCTTTCGGTTGAAACCAAGCCAACCACACTCTCTATTAGGGCTACTCATCGGGTGAAAACTGGAGCGAGACTGAATCCGGTAAAAACCCTAGACCGAGACCGAATGTGGTCGGTCCGGTCCAACAAGGCTAAATGTTTGATCAGATGTGGTCGGTGAAAACCAAACCAACCACACTTTATAACTGAACGAGCAAACGCACTTACATGCACATTCATTTTGCAACTTTTCTCACTAATACAAAGCATAAACAAGGGGTTAGGACAAAGCTAGGAAGTATTCTTCGGTAAATTTGGAAAGCATGGGTCATAGTTTGATTCTTTGGTCTTGAAAGTCTTGGTTCTTGATTATCTTCTTGCCGAAATCTACACACAACCTTTGTAAGACTCCCTTTTTTTTTAATCTTTAAGTCTCATGTTCTTGAATTTATATGATACTAAACAAGATAATATTTGGTCATCTTTTATAGAGTAAATTGCAAAAATCGTCCCTGTGGTTTGCCCAGATTGCAAAAATCGTCCCTAGGGTTCGCTAATTGCAGGCGGCCTCCCTATGAGGAAACTTTTTCATCATTTTGGTCCCTGGCTTTAACCGGCGTTAACTAGATTCCGTTAAGTGTTACACTTTAGCCCCTTTTGGCTAACGACCGTTGCAACGTTAATCCTTTAAACCACTGGGACGATTTTTGCAATTACACCGTTAGTCCTCAATACAAAAACAATTGCACCGTTAGTCCTTAATACACAATTTCAGTTAAAAAAAAGTCAAAAAAAATTTGTAAAAAAAATCTTCAAAAAAAATTTTTTTTTTTGATATTTTTTTCCAAAATCTTTAATATTTTCGAAATAATTTCTTTTCAAAAGAAAAAAATCGAAATATATTTATTCCAAATTTTTTATTTTCGAAATTATTTCTCCAAAATTCTAAAAAATTATTTTTGGAAAAAGAATTTAGAAAAAAAAAATTATGGAAAAAGTATCGGACAAAAAAAATGCGACATATTGCAATTTTTGAAAAAAAAAATCATTTTTTTTGAATTTTTTTCTTAGAAATTATTTTTCCAATTCGGGTAATATCCAAAATATTAAAATCTGCTAATTTAGAAAAAAGAATATTACAAACATTCCGTCGCAACGCGCGGGTTGAAATACACGTAACATATCTTGATTTTTGTAACTTGAATTTGTTTTGCTAATTTTGTAGTTAAAAGTTAAAACCGTTATTTTTTCATAAAATTATCGCGCGCGTCATAGGAATGATTGAATGAAGATAGGTAAATCTAACAAAAATGACTTGATCAACACTAATAATGTGTTGCTTGACCGCATCTAGGGTGTTCATCGATTCGGTTATCGAATTGGTTGATTTATTTGGTTCGATTAGTTCGGTTAAATTGTTTTTCGTAAAATCGAGACCGAATTTAAACTTGATTCGGTTTCGATTTAACCCGAACTACATAACTTTTATTTTTTTAAATTTAATTTTATATATATTTAGCAAAAAATATATTTCACACTTAAAAAGTGTTTTAATTTCTCGTATGAAAATGTTTAATGGTCTTTTTAGGTATATAAATATATACGTACATATATATTTATATACATAAAAATTCGGTTCGGTTTGAATTTTGCTAAATATCCAACGAAAACCGTATATTTAATTCGGTTCGGTTCTAAAAAATTCGGTTGGATTTTTTTTGTTCGGTTCGATTTCAGTTTACGGTTCTTGTGGATATTACCCGAATTGTAAACACCCCTCTCGCATGCTAGCAATAATGCAGCCTAAAAAAATTCAAAAAAAATGATTTTTTTTTCAAAAATTGCAATATGTAGCATTTTGTTTCGAAAATAAAAATTTCAAAAATAATTTTTCAAAAATAATTTTTAGAAATTTGGAAAATAATTCGAAAATAAAAATTTGGAATAAAAATATTTCGATTTTTTCTTTTGAAAAAAATTATTTCGAAAATATTAAAGATTTTGGAAAAAAAAAACATTTGAAGATTTTTTACAAATTTTTTGACTTTTTAAGCGAAATTATGTATTAAGGACTAACGGTGCAATTGTTTTGTATTGAGGACTAACGGTGTAATTGCAAAAATCGTCCTGTGGTTTAAAGGATTAACGTTGCAACGATCGTTAGCCAAAGGGGCTAAAGTGTAACACTTAACGGAATCTAGTTAACGCCGGTTAAAGCCGAGGACCAAAATGATGAAAAGTTTCCCAGGAGGCCGTCGCAATTAGCGAACCCTAGGGACGATTTTTGCAATCTGGGCAAAGCACAGGGACGATTTTTGCAATTTACTCTCTTTTATATAATAAAGGAAAACCTCTAGTGGTGACTTTTGTATTTCGAAAAAAATAATGTTTCCCAATAAAGGAAAACCTCCGGTGGTGACTTTTGTGTTTCAAAAAAAATAATGTTTCCTAATAAAGTAATAATGTACTTGATATTTAACACCTAATAGTTTTGCACCTAATTGTAAATTTAGAAGAAAAAAACGCGCTCCTATACTCTAGATACCAAAAGATCGCATCTAACACTGCGATTCAATAAGATTATCTAATCCAACATCATCGAATATCCTATCAAGTTAGGCATGGTTAATTTAAAAATGGGTTTTGTTGAGTGTTCTTATTTGTTGGTTTGTTTGTTAGCTAAAAGTTATTTAATCTTTTGTGATATTGTATGAATGCCACTAATTTAATTATATTAATCAAGGTGATTGTTTATTTTAGGATTACCAGGTTACTTGGTGAAGAATTCAAACAAGATATATGAGTTTTGGTGTGCTTATGATCATAGAAATTAATCAAGGGGATTATTTTTTGTAGGATTACTAGGTTATTAGATAAATTATTGTTATCATTCTATTATATTTTTTTTCCTTTTTACCGTGCTTTGGTGTGCTTATGATCGTAGAAGGAAACGTTGAGCTTTTAGTTATACAAGAATTCACGAGGAAACCTTTTTGTATTATGAACACTTTCAAGACACAAGTCAACATACTCAAGCTGCAACTTACTCAAGGTTAGAGCCGTATATGAGGGTGTGCGAAGTGTGCTGTCGCACAGGGCCTCAAAAATTTTATATGATATGTATATCTAAAGTCACAAGAAAACAAATTTTATGCACAACTATTTTAAGGCTTTAGAAAAAATGTAAAGCTTTAGGGTGTATTTTGGAGCTCAAACAAATGGAAACTAAACTGGGGCTAAATAAGGGGATGTTTGTTTAAGCTTATTTTTTGGCTTATGAGCTTATTTGACAATGCTTATATCTCATATGCCCATATTTTCCAGCTTATCTTCAAATTTGTGAGCTTATTATGAATTAAAGATGGATGATAAGCTCATAAACTAAAGCCAGATAAAGAAGAGCTTATGGAATATAAGTCGAACCAAATAAGACTTGTGGCCATATTTTCCAGGTTATCTTAGACTTGTGAGCTTATTATGACTTAAAGATGGAAGATAAGCTCATAAGCTAGAAAAAAGCCGGATAAAGATGAGCTTGTGAGATATAAGCTGAACCAGATAAAATCATAAGCCCAAAATAAGATTAACAAAATTCCCCTAAGTTCAAAGTTTTCACCTGAGTAACCTCCAATTAATATAATTGACAAACCTGCTATTATTATTATTGTTGTTATTGTTATTATTATTATTGTTAGCAATGTTTTGAAACCCGGGTCGACCCGGCCGGGTTAACCGGTTGGATCGGTTCCGGGGAAAAAACGGGTAAAAAAATCCGGGTTTCTAAAACCGAGTTAACCGGTTAGACCCGCCGGGTTTTGAGTGACCCGGGTCAACCCGGTTCTCAAAACCCGACCGGGTTTGTTTTTTTCCAAATTTTTTACATAAAAACCAGGTTGACCCGGGTTAATCCGGTGGTCGAACCGGTTGACCCAGGTTGACCCGGCGGTCGAACCGGTTGACCCGGTTATTTTTTATTTTTAAATGAATAACCGGGTTGACCCGACGGTCGACCCGGTGACTCGACCGGGTCGATTATAAACCCGGTTTTCAAAACATTGATTATTAGTACATAAATCTAAATCTTCATCAATCACAAATCCACTAACTATATTATATTCTTCAACTTACCCTTCTTCATCTTCTTCATTTGATATCACCAACAACAATCCCTCTCTTACCATCACTCACTATCACACATCGATTTTAATCAAAGTCACCAAAATTTAAGACTTCTTTCTTAAAGAAGAAAAAAACTCATGAACAACTTTCATCGTACTAAAACTCTTCAAAATAACTTCAATCTCATATTAATGTAAACTCTAATTTTCATGTTTTCTTCATCCCTGCTTATTTTTACAATCCAAACACGCACCAACAATAAATCTTGAAACCCCATATGTTTTCTTCATCCCTGTCTATTTTCTTCATCTCATTAAAGTTTTTCATTAAATTGCCTACTTACATATCATTTTCCATTTCAACATCTAAAAACACAAATAAACACACACAGACCTCTTTATCCCTCATTAAAGTTCCGGCCAACCCACCGACTACCGCCACATCATCTCAACTGAGCTGTCGACTTCACCTCGGGCAACCATTTTTTTTCCTTTTATGGGCATATATGGTGTTTATGTGCTTTATTAATATGGATTATGTTTAGTTTAAGCTTAGCTTTGGCCCATGGATGTTTTTTGGGCCCATGATTCATTTGCTTCTCTCTCTATTATATATATCAACACTGTAACGCGATCATCATTAACTAACAGTTTTATGCGTTTCCAATTTTAAGCTAGAAATATGAATTTGGTAGCTATAAATACATTCTTGTCCATTTCAGAAGGTAGAACATAAAGCTTGACAATTGACCGTTGATAAAAATGAAAATGTACCACGTACCTATCTGGTTAGATATGTCAATAGACATATGCAAACAGGTAGAAAAGCCATCGTTGACAAACGAGCGAGCAACCAGAATGACATATTTCATCTTTTAGGACCACAGTTTCATCCAATAAACATTCACCTGTTTGTCAAAAATACATTATTAACGTTATTTTATTGGAGCTAAGGTCAATAACAACCGACAAAGTATGGCTACATATATCCCACTTGTGAATAATTAAGATTTAAATATTCAATCACATCATCTCAAGTAAATAGAATACTGCTTTATTCGGATTTGGATATTCAATCATATAGGCCACCCATTTTTTAAAGTAAACACTAAATTATATATTTATCACCAATTTCAGTCAAATATAATCCGGAGAATTATCAAACGGTAAGAATGAACCTAATATTAACATATTACAATAATACAAATAAAAAACAGGTCACTCCAAAGTATTTCTTTGAACCCGTTTAAGATGAAAGTATGTTGGCTTAGCTCAAAACCGACAAGAAACCACTTCCTTTTCGGGTTCCTGGAAGCATTCGCAGTATCAATCAGAAAACAAGAAAACGTTACTCCCAAACTATTTCTCACATAAAGTTAGCTTTTCAAAGTAGAAAAACGGTAACATTCGTGTTTTCCCGAAAAAGGGAAGTATAAAAACGATAAAACACTGTGTGCTTATGAAATTGTGGAGGTTGACGAGTCCATTGAAGAAAAACGTATTACCGTCACACCACTTGTCAAAGTTGCGGGGTTTAAAACAGTGTTTCACCGACATCTCGACAGCAAAGAAACAAAAGTTATCCAGGAAAAAGACTTTCTTGAAATATCGCATCAATTACCTTCATACCAGCTCACAGGTCAAGAATCTGCAAACGCTCCAAAGGGTTGTCTAGACCTGGACCCTACAGCTATTCCTCCCAAGTTTCTTCATGTTTTAGCAAATGTTAAGGAAGACGATACAATGGATAGCTACAATGGTCCAAGTGCTGATGTTGTTTGTTCCATTTAGGTACAAAATTCCTGAACTTGTAAAGTGCTCTAGAAATCCAGTAGTATAATACTTTTGTTGCATGTACATATTAAACGGGTAAATTGATGAGATTTCCTTATGGTTAGATTTCTCATGAAGTGAGTTTAATTTTTTCTAATGATTATACGATCGATGATAAGATATGAATATTGATTTTTTTTTCCTTTTGTTCTTTTTTTCATTTGAACCGTGGATGTTACGATTCAAAATTGTTATAGTTGAGAAATTTTATTTTTGATCTATGTATTCTTGAATGTGAGTAAAGGGAAACCATGATTAGACGTTGAAGAAAAATGAAGAGTAATATGCAAAAGTAATTTATTTTGAAAAAGTCAAAATATGGAAAAAGTCATAAGGGTGAGGTGGAAAAAGATAATTCATTTTAAAATAAAACAAAAATGACATGCCATGTATTTTACCTTATGAATAGGTAACCCATCAAGAAAGAGGACGGAACTGGTAACTTTGGAACAAATTCAAAAGTTATACCGATGGTAATGAGATATTCCTAAGTCAGTTACCTAGACGAGGACATTTAGGAAAATTCGTTGTCTATCTATGGACTTAACCCGTAATATTATCCTATAAGCTAGAAAAATATGTGAATATCACACATTCTCAATTGTTAACTCAAGACCCATAAGATATTGTCAAAAGACCATGACAGACTCAAATGAGTAGGTCATTGGTTGATCTTGAATTGTATAGAAGGTCAAATGAGGTTGTTAAACTTTGATTGTGGACCGGTATTTGTGAAGTTAATATTTTGACCAAATCCGATCAAACATTGATATGTAATTAAGTTAATGTTTATAATTGCATTTACTGTTTGGATTTGTGAGTTGTATCGATAACCAGAAATATGTAACTAACAACTGATTTTGGAAGTTAGTGTGTGCATCGCTTATATGGTCGCCGGGTCTTAAATTAAACATCAATTTGGAATTAGTGTGTGCTATGTCATTATCTCATTGTCTAAGAATACATTGATTAGTATTGTTAGTAAAAGTTTTATTCCGACAACAGAGTTGAGATCGAGCATATAATTTAGCCACTTACTGAAAACTCTTTGAATATAAATTGGCTCCTTCGCAACGCGCGGCAGCCTAATTCCTCGTTTCACTTACAATTATGTTTACAACATTAGAAGTACGCAACAAAGTGCGGCTACGAATGACACTCGTTAGTTACTTGTCTACGATATATGCAATATAAGTGTAGTCTTCTATATCCCTAAGTCTTCTTAAAAGTCATACATGGAAAATAGTTGTTATAAGTCAAATTTTCTTGGTCAAGCTGATATGGAGTGTGTGGACCATAGGCTGCATAATTAGTGTTATAAATCTTCTTAAATGTTTTCGCTGATTATACAAAATTTTGTCTTGCTAGTATATTCTGAATAAAAAGCCAATACTTATTCATATGATTTTAAGTAAATTTCCAAAAATGAAGTCTCCACAAGCATTAAGTTTCTTTTCATCTTCTTCTCATATTTCAATTCTCTTTTATGGTCTCGCGATTATGTGTTTTACTTCTGCCACCATCTCTGCTTCCTATGGCGGTAATGAGACAGATTATCTTGCGTTGTTGTCATTTAAGTCAAAGATTACCCATGATCCATACAAAGTTCTAACCTCGTGGAACCATTCCTTTCATTTCTGTGACTGGAGTGGTATTTCATGTGGAAAACGGCACAAACGAGTGACTGTTTTACGACTGGTTTCGCAAGGCTTAGAAGGCTCGTTGTCTCCTCATGTAGGAAACCTCAGCTTCCTCCGCGAGCTTTATCTCGGAAACAACAACTTTCAAGGAAGCATTCCTCATGAACTTGGTCATCTATTTAGGCTACATCGTCTTCTTCTTTCTGAAAACAACTTCAGTGGAGTCATTCCAACAAACTTATCTAGTTGTTTTAACCTCGAAGAGCTTTGGCTTGCTCGAAATAATCTAGTTGGAAGCATACCCAAGGAGATTAGTTTACTCTCGAAACTTAAAATTCTTAAAATTCGCACAAATAATTTAACAGGTGGAATCCCACCTTTCTTGGGGAACATTACATCAATGGAAGTGTTCTCTGCTGCCTTTAACTCGTTTGGTGGGAGCATTCCAGAAACCTTGGGTCATTGGAAAAGCTTGACGGCATTTCTCTCTGGTGGCTGCAACTTATATGGAAGAATCCCTCAGTCCCTTTTCAACCTCTCACTCCTAGTTAATTTTTCCTTACCTGAAAATCACCTCACTGGTAGTCTTCCTTCAGAAATTGGTAATCAGCTACCAAATCTTGAGATCCTTCAGTTAAGGGATAACGAACTGACCGGAGTTCTTCCACCTTCTCTTTCTAATTGTTCTAAATTTGGACTTCTTGAAATGAGTAACAACACTTTTAGTGGGAAGTTGACAATCAACTTTTCAAAATTAAGAGATATTAATATAATTAGATTATATGGTAACAACTTCCAAGGACGCGGAGAAGCTGATGACATGAGGTTTATTGATTCTTTGAAAAACTGCACCAAATTAGTATGGTTGGATCTTTCAAATTGCGGCTTTGAAGGAGTGCTTCCTATGTCAATAGGTAATCTCTCTCATCAACTCAGCTATCTAGGTTTAGGAGACAATCACTTATTTGGAAGCCTCCCATCAAGTATAGGTAGTCTAGTTGGCTTTACCTATTTAGATTTAGGGCATAATTTATTCAAAGGAAATATCCCCACTACCATTGGTAAACTACAAAAGCTACAAGTTCTTGATCTATATAAGAATCAATTTTCAGGGCCTATCCCTGATGCTATTGGGAACTTATCACTGTTGACTGTACTTTACTTAGATTACAACAAATTAGAAGGTCATGTTCCATCAAGCCTCGGGAATTGTAAAGAACTTAATGGGTTAAACTTTGCATACAATAGACTCAGTGGAAACATACCCAAACAACTTTTTCAACTTCCATCACTAAATTATTTTTTTTCTCTCTCTCAAAATAGCCTATCTGGTTCAATTCCTCGAGAGATTAAAAACCTTAAGACGTTGAGCTATCTCGATTTATCTTACAATAATTTATCAGGCAACATTACTAGTAGCCTTGGTGAGTGCATTAGCCTTGTATGGTTAAAGTTAAGTGGCAACAGATTTCAAGGCGTGATACCATCTTCATTCAGTTCCTTGGGAGGATTGGGGGTACTAGACATTTCTGAAAATAATTTATCAGGTAGAATTCCACAATTTTTAGGCAAATGGAAATCCTTAGAGTATTTGAACCTATCCTTTAATGATTTTGAGGGTGAAGTACCGACTGTAGGAGTGTTTGCCAATGCAAGCGCATTTTCGGTTTTGGGGAACCATATGCTTTGTGGTGGTTTGGTTACACTTAAGTTACCCAAATGCAAGGAGACGGGTAGTAAGAAAAAAAGGTTTCCTTTCTTCATATTAGTCATCGTGATTGCACCGACGTTGCTCATAATATTATGTTGTGTATATCTTTTGTGTAAGAAGAAACGCAATAGTCAACTATCTGAGTCATCAGGTAGTGAACAGTTCATTAAGGTTTCTTACAATCAACTTCTCAAGGCCACTGATGGCTTCTCTGCAGCAAATTTGATTGGAGAAGGTGCATTCAGTTGTGTTTATAAAGGGATCCTCGATTCCGATGATGGCAAATTTGTTGCAATCAAAGTTCTACGTCTTGAAAATCCAGGAGCTCACAAAAGTTTTCTAGCAGAATGTGAAGCTTGGCGGAATATTCGGCACCGTAATTTGTTGAAGATAATAACTTCATGTTCAAGTGTTGATTTTCAAGGAAATGATTTTAAAGCTCTGGTTTATGAGTTTATGCCGAATGGAAGTGTACACGATTGGCTTCATTCAAGTGAAAATACTTTGAAACTCAACCTTCTTCAAAGAATAAATATTCTTAGAGATGTTGCCAATGCACTTGATTATCTTCACAATCGCTGCCAAACAACGATTGTTCACGGTGACTTGAAGCCAAGTAACATTCTACTTGATGATGATATGGTGGCTCATGTTGGAGACTTTGGTTTAGCTCGACTACTTGGTACAAACTTAAACCAAAACAGCTCAACCGGGGTTAAAGGAACAATTGGTTATGCACCTCCAGGTAATTCCACTTTTATTCCATGATGCTTATATTTATTTACAGGTTAAAGTTTTTAAATTAATTAATTGTTTTTCATTTGTAGAGTATGGTATCGGGAGCGAGATGACAAGTTGTGGGGATGTCTACAGTTTTGGAATATTATTACTAGAGGTGATGACCGGTAAAAAGCCAACACACGGCATGTTTATTGAAGGTCTTAGCCTTCATAAATTTTCTTACATGGCATTACCGGATCATGTAATCGATGTTATTGATGATGATGCAATTGAGTTGCAAAGTACGGAAGCGAATGCAAAGAAAGTGGAAGAATGTTTGGTTGCAATTATCAAGATTGGAGTATTGTGCTCTGTGGATTCCCCAACACAACGGATGAAAATTGAAATTGTTGTCAACGAGTTGCAGCAGATTCTCAATGTGCTTCAAAATATATAAGGTACTATGTTGTCCCATTTTGTAGAATCTGATTTTACTGTTGGAATTATATAGCATGACATTCAAAAAATAAAACACAAAACATCAAAGCAAGTGCGGAAGCGTATAGGAACATATAATGAATAATTAATTAACTAAAGAATAAAGTATGCATACCTTACTTGATTCTAGCCGAACAAGAATCAAATCCACAAACTAGCAATTAGGATGAACCCTAATTAGGGTTTATAGGATTATAAGAATTACCCCTTACCGTTTTGTAATTCAATCCAAGAATAATAACAAAAGTATGTTATTACCACTTTTTGTGTACACACGTACTAAAACAAATTAAAGTAATGCTAGTTTTAATTAAACAAAATAATTATGCTTTGGAGAAGATGATGATCGACACCCATAAGGGTTGTACGATCCGTTTCAAACACAAAAACACACAAACACCTTTTGGTTTTAGGTTATGAGTACAAGAGATGCAAAACACAAGACCCCTAGCCTTGTATATATACTTAGCAAAACTTGGAGAACAAGTTGAGTTGGATATGGGTTGGGTTTCCTTGTGGCCGATCGGATGGAGTATCCCACAAGGTATTCCAAAACCTTCCAAATATTGATTTGCATTCTAGTCCTTTCCAATTACATTTAACGACCGTTAATCCATTACAACTAATTACTTAACATCCGTTATAATTATTTCATTTAATTAATAAATAAATATAACTATTATATTTAATTATTAACTTTAATTCTCATACGTAAAGTGTGCAATCCCGTGGTCTCGAGTTCGATCCTAACACACGTCTATTAATTTATTGTCCATAAAACCAACAGCTCCCACTTGGACATATCTTAATAGAGTGATCACATCGGTTAGCGTCTAGCAACACTTGATGCCTCTAGTACAACTCGAGCAAGGCTCTGGAAAACCTTTAATGATTTCTCATTATTATTATCCTTTTGTTTCTAATACCATGTTAAATAAAGATATGGAATTAAGTCATTCTTTATTCAACCATTACATTTCTCGTTATTAGTGATTGAGCAAGATTACCAAATCTTCCGAACATATTCGGGAGAACTTTGGGCATGGCCATGAAAACATCTTGTCAACCCTACGAAGGGCCCAAGATATTAAACTCAAATAACTTTGAAAGAACAAATTCTATTTTGACTACGAGAATAACCCATGAACTTTGCAACACTTGAGAAACAACCCTTATGACTACCGATTCATTATAGCGTTAAGTTGCCCCACGAAATACACTACATTCATGACACTTATCCGGTATCTCAAGTCCGAGGATAACTATTCATAATTTACTTAACAACAATATCCATAAAGTAAATTATGTAGTTGGGATAAGTCCTATATTCAATTCATTGAATATCATCTGAAATTGGTATGCATTCTCATCAATATACTTTCAAGTACATTCTACCATATCTATGAGATTTGTCTTAGTTTAATGATACTCCCATATCATTAATTGACAACGGACGATTTAGAATAAATAAATTTATTAACGGATTAAACATGCAAATATATGATACAATATATTATAAAATCAAACATACCAAGTATTTGATTTATTATAACAATTGTTTAACATCCCTTATCCAAATACCAAATAGATCAATGCATGAAAATTCCAGTTGATGAATTATGCCTCAAGTAATGACAATCATACTTGTTGACAAGGCATAAATCAACCAACTTGATCTATCGGAATTTTGAGAATACTTATTTCAAGAATTCAATTAGTGAAGTCCTTGTATGTGTGCATTCACCAATCCACATAATAATTCATAAAGTGTGTGACATCCTCTTTCACCAATTTATGACAATTTAAACTTTCAAACATTTTAGAGTTTAAAGTATTCTTATTCTTTTAATGTATAATGCAACTGTGCTCTTAATAGCACAACTAGTTCACATGTCCATTAACAAGGATGAAATCCTACCATGACTAGTATTGAGTGTCATCTCAATTAAATCAGCATCATTGTATACAAACAACAATATGCTTATTAAAACTCCGTAAACTTTAATATCTTATTGTGTAATGTTTAATGTCTTCCATACTTTCAAGTTTGAAGCTGATGACAATTTGCACAACAATTGACATATTGTTTATCCATATAATCTAGGAGCAATTCCAGGCTGAGGATATAATTCTATTAGAATATTCATTACACAAGTTATCTAATAACTTTTAGTTAGATATCAATGTTGTCAAATCACTTCTTATGCAAGAATGATACAACAATTTAAATATACACAACATGATGTACATGATGAATCTACAGGTCAAACTTAGACTTCATTCATGTTTTATCTTGTCAAAAGATATTTATCAATTTCCCAAATGATATATCATGTTTTATTAGAATCATTTATTTTACTGCACATGTTTATTAATAATAAACATATATTCCAAGGTTGTATGTTTTAATTCTTAAATCTTATAAGTGAAGTTTCATTTCAATCTAAGACTTAACATTTAGCTTACAAGGAATGTTACTTCCTATATGTTATACAACATATAAAATTTAAAAACCTTAACATAATACTCCCACTAGTTTTCAGGAACACTTAAAATTTATTTTATTTCAATTATAAATCAAAACTATGATTTAATAACTAAACATAAGAATAATTTCATAGATGCATGCATTTATCCATTCATGAATTATTTCACTTCGTACACTTCTAAAGATTATATGAATTCAAAAAACCTTTCGATTACTTACCGTCCTCGCTCAAGTAATTTCTCAAGAAAGAGTTTTGATATTCCATTGTCATATTTCATATTAATGAAAACAAGTATGACAATTATCATCTTTATATATATTTAATGTCTCTAGGAAAGAATATTCAATCACAATTAATTACTTAAGTATGATTAATAATCTTGTCATAAAACATGCATTAAATATGTGTACAATATTATCCATATGATTTCTACATAGAAATTCAAACCACTAGGGTTTTTCATCTCTTTGAAGAAACTCATTTCCATTCTCTAGTCTAACAATTAAGATAAACCAAATTTCCAAAATTGATTATCTTTATGGACAGCATCTTTAACATTCATAGTATGAGTAATTTACCCAATTCAATATTTGGTAATCCATCATAATGATTATCAGGTTTACTATAATCCTGGAACTCATATTCTTCTCAACATATAAATCAAATATCTGAGATATCCTTGCAGATTTATGAATGAAAATTCCATCATCTTGAGGTTAACATTTCATATCAAGCCTCATCATGATATTCACTAGTGTGTTTTAGAAGATTATGTATCTTGTAATTTTATCTTTCAATTGAAAAAAAAACTCCCACTTGCCTTTTGTAATATATAGACTATCTATATATACTTAGCAGTTAGATCAAAACTACATTGTTCTCTTTTTGGGACATTACAAATACACATTGATAATTCCTGACTATAGTTTGTTATAACCTATTCATAAGTAGTTTAACAAATTCAGAATCTTCAATTTTAAAACTTAATGTGATTCATCACATTCCATAATGAAATGATGTTTTATTAATCTTCTAGGTTGGAGTCATATTGAGTATATTCAATCCATACTCAATTTTCTAACATTGTTACTTTTTAAGAAAGAAGTTATGGTTATCTTGAATCAAATAAATCAAATAGAGTTTGATTCTCCTAACTGAACATACCATCAACTTGTGGTATTCATTAGAATTTAATATTGTAAGAAAATCTAACAATATATAAGATAAACATATTCCTTTTGGCTTACCTATTTACCAACTAAGTCAACTTAATGGTATAATAGACTTTTCAAGCCAATTGCATGCTTTATAACCCAAGTACTTTTAACCAAGTCACTTCATATCCATGTCTCATCAAGAAAACATAAACTGTTATAATCCCACTATACGTTATAAATCATTGATCAACTCAATGACTTCTTGTATATGTCTTAATTAAAAACATAACAAGTTAACGTCTTACTTTATTATAAGTCTTAAAATACTTTATGTTTATGTCTTTACAATGAATAATAAACATGTTTAACTAAAGTAATTATGAACACAACTCTTGGTTTCAATAGTAATTTCAAGTTAATTTATTTACTTCACAATAATGTAGGACTACATTATTTATTCATTTATTTATGTCATTTCAAAAATTCATAAATATACAAATTAAAGTAGTATTAGATTACTTCATTTATTTATGTCATTCTAGTAATACATAAATATTTAATTTGAAGTAGTCTTATATATCATTTTGACACATGTTCTAAATACTTGTCTAATTTAGAAACTGCAAATATGTCCATGCAAGGTCTGACTTCACATAGAGATTTACTTTGTTATTGCAATCTCGCCAAGTTCTGACATGACGTAAATTACAACACCAAGTGTTTCTTGAATTAGATATGTACAAGTTATATTAGAATGTGGTCTCTTACCTTGCAGTCAAGAGAATCCTTTAAATCATATACCTATATGTTGTACCTTGCACACAATATAGATTTCTCCCACTTGTGCATGGAACAACATCATGTAGCAGATAAACAACACGACATATGTTTGTTTATGTGACTAATATGATTGTGTCATTGATATTAGCATAACTAGTAGATGTAGAACCACTTCATTGTCTAATAAGGAAACGTACATGACTATCCTTGAAAACATAAGTGTCTACAAGTGGAAAGTAATTATCTTAAGACATTCTAGAGATAATCTGGGTTGCTACCAAGATGACAAAGCTTGTAACTCCCACTGAATTAGAGATCATTATATTTACTTCCCTACACCTTTGAAAAAGTCCATACATAACAATTACTTATGTACTTAAAGAGTGCATTCTACTATGTAGATGATGAACTATCCATCAATGCTATTAACTTGAAAAAATTGGGCATGCAATTTCTTTCTTAATAGTTCTACTATTCCAACAATTGTAAGTAGTACTTTTAAATGGTCAAAACAAAACAACTAGATAAAACATGCTAGTTTGTCTTTTACCAATTATACAGTAATTAGTCTAGCTTCTAATTTAATAACTCAGAAAATATGCAATTTTCTTAACTATTAAAATTTGCTTACGAGTTACGTATTTAGAATTTAGACAATTCTAATTGTCCTATCATACCTTTCTTCATTCATGAAAAGGAATAGGATTGAATCTCACTCTTTCTTATGAAAATAGGACTAGGTTTATTCTTTTAGCAAAGTTGACTCTACCAAAAACCCTTACAGGTGTAGATCAATTTACCAATACAGGAATAACCTTCGTTTACGGTTTAATGTTGCATTAATACATTTAAAGAATTAGCAAAATTCAATTTTAGTATTTTCGATAATTAAACTTTTCAAGAAAATAAAATACCCAATGTAATATTCATATAACCATAGAATTTTCTCGAAAACTAGGATCCAAATTATCATAGTTCCATTACATCAGTTGATCTGCTAGTAACGAAAGCACATAATAAGGTAATCTGTCGAACAATAATTGGCAAACAATTTCCAATTCCTAGATCATTATGGGATTTATATTTTCCAACGCTATTGCAAATATAAACATGTTTCATCCCATCTTATGCCATTGAGTCCAAGTCTCACTTCCTACTCATCTTAAGTGTCTAACTTAAAGAGCGCAAATATGTCCATGTAAGGTCTCACTTTACATAGAGATTTACCTCTCCATCACAATCTAGCCAAGTACTCTCATGACATAAATTGCAACTTCAAGTGTTCCTTTTAATTAGATGGCATATAACTTAATTTAAAAGGGTACTAGTTTTGATTTTATGTGGTCAAATCAAATATGTACAAAGATGTCATACATTCATCTTGTAGCATAAATTTAATAAAAAAAAACCTTTTATTACCAATTCATAAAGATCAAATTATCAAAGTTTTGATTGAGGTATTGGGTTCACCAATCAAGGAATTTAGTGTTAATTATCGTCCATTATACCGTACTTTTGCATAAGTGTAAACACTTAGTGTTTCGGGTAATTACCACCGAAGTGGCGCATGGAATTAAAACTAATTCGCCCTTAAGATGAGTTTGCACATTTTATGGCTTACTAAGTAGCTCCATTCGAACTTACAGGGGCAGAGGACCAGGTAAGCGCAAAAGCATAACCTTAGACATCCTTTCAGTGTGACTGTGCGCACTTCTTTATTAACCCCTTTATAGTTCGTTCTAATGGGTGAGCCGTTCAACCATAGTACCAAAATCATCAATCAATTAAACTATTGAAAACTTAACTCTTCCAAAACAAATCAAATTTCACCATTTTTTAGTCCGTATTATTTTTCTATTTAAAATTACCCTTTGCTTAAAACTATCGCACATAATAAACAAACAAGTAATACCAATAAAAAATAAACTACTAAAAAACAATGCGCACATAATAAACAATTTATACGTGTAAACAAGTAGCCACATGCAACTTATTTGATAAAACCCTATTAATAATCAATGTCTAGGTTAAATTAATGTATATATTAATTTAGGGCTTTCACTCTCCCCATTGAAAGTGAGCCACATACATCGACGAATCGATTGCGTAAACCCATAATTAATGATATACCAAATTGCACATAATTGATTCATTAATGTATATAATTGGAGTCTTCCCCAATTCAAGATTTATCGTAAATAAACATGTGATAAAAATATCTTAACAATTAAACAATATTCAAGCAACTATCCATGACAAACATGCATGTATTATCATGGACATAACATAACAATTATTCAATGAGTCACAAGATCGCATACAATTCCATGTCACATAACACTTTATTCATGAATTTATCACGTAACAAATATATTAAATCTAGGTTTTGATATAGATAACATAACAATTAATATAAACCCTAAAAAAATAAGAAAATCGACTAAAAAATTTTAGGGTTTCCACCCATAAAAAAAATTTTGATCCGTAAAAGATTTTTAAAACAAAATTAGGGCAAAAGCCCTAACCCTAAAATTAGGGTTTATATAATCATAACCAAAACCCTAGAATAAAACATATCAAACACAATACAATATCCATTTTTTACGTGTTTAGTAATTAATTACTCATTAAATCCAAGCTCGTGATGCCACTGTTGGAATTATATAACATGACATTCAAAAAATAAAACACAAAACATCAAAGCAAGTGCGGAAGCGTATAGGAACATATAATGAATAATTAATTAACTAAAGAATAAAGTATGCATACCTTACTTGATTCTAGCCGAACAAGAATCAAATCCACAAACTAGCAATTAGGATGAACCCTAATTAGGGTTTATAGGATTATAAGAATTACCCCTTACCGTTTTGTAATTCAATCCAAGAATAATAACAAAAGTATGTTATTACCACTTTTTGTGTACACACGTACTAAAACAAATTAAAGTAATGCTAGTTTTAATTAAACAAAATAATTATGCTTTGAGAAGATGATGATCGACACCCATAAGGGTTGTACGATCCGTTTCAAACACAAAACACACAAACACCTTTTGGTTTTAGGTTATGAGTACAAGAGATGCAAAACACAAGACCCTAGCCTTGTATATATACTTAGCAAAACTTGGAGAACAAGTTGAGTTGGATATGGGTTGGGTTTCCTTGTGGCCGATCGGATGGAGTATCCCACAAGGTATTCCAAAACCTTCCAAATATTGATTTGCATTCTAGTCCTTTCCAATTACATTTAACGACCGTTAATCCATTACAACTAATTACTTAACGTCCGTTATAATTATTTCATTTAATTAATAAATAAATATAACTATTATATTTAATTATTAACTTTAATTCTCATACGTAAAGTGTGCAATCCCGTGGTCTCGAGTTCGATCCTAACACACGTCTATTAATTTATTGTCCATAAAACCAACATTTACATGAGTTTGTTAATAAATCTTCACTAAAATGGTTTTATTTTTGAACTCTTTCAGGTCTATCATCAAGCTTGTATGGTGAAGTTGAGAGTAACTACAACAGGGAGCGGTGCATGTCGTAGTTAATTAAATGTTAAGTTGTTAAAGATGTTTGTAATTGTGGTTTAATTTTCTTGTTGCATAAGTGTACGAGATATAAGAGTACGTTTACTTTCGTGGTGACGTATCATATGTATCAAGCATGTTTGTAAGTGTGGTTTAATTTCCATGATCAGACTAATGTTATTCTTGTTCTTTGACTTTCAATTTCATAAATTTGACTTTTTTTTATGAATATCTGAATGAGAAAGCTCAAGGCTTCCCCCTCTTCTGGTTTCGAGCAGTGTATGGGTCAATTTAACAAAAAAGGTGTAGTTATGGATTGTCCTAAAAATATAGATAAAATTGAACTAGGTCAATTAAATTACAAAAAACGAGTCTTGTATCTACTTACTAATGTAATGTGGAAACATGTAACTTACACTAATATGAAATGGGTTAAACGTGAAACTGTACACCCACTCTTGTGAAACAAACCAAAGAACAGCGAAAACTAAAATGGGTCAAATGGGTAGACTCAAGAAATATCTTTAACTGAACCATTCCATCAGAGATTGAAGACCTCAAGATGTTGAACCATCTCGATTTATCTTATAGTAATTTATCAGATACCATTACTAGTAGCCTTGTTCAGTGCATTAGCCTTACAATGTTAAACCTACAAGGCAACCACTACAGTTTCTGAGATAATTTCAGCCATGAATGAATTTGTTGCTCTTCTTTTCCGAAATGAACATAGTATTGATTCAAATAAGGAAGATCCATTGACATTACAAATGAGTTGATACATTGAGCTTGCCTACTGTAAACAACACATCCAAAAAGACACATGCCAACCTTATTAACTACTAGAGCAGAAATAAAAATAAAACATACACCATAGACGTCACTGTAGGTATCGTTATCATCACTGCCTTTGAATAACTCGAGAAAAACAGATGGGGTTTGATGAAGTTGATGTCGTCTCTAATCTGCCTTTAGAATTGAGAATCAGGCCATATGACGAATACATAATAAATCTTGACTTTATCCATCCAAGTTCAAGCTCCAAATAACACTAATAACTAGCAATACACCACACTGATCACCTGCACAAACTAAAACAAACACACTTTATCATTCTTACGAGCTTCAAACATATGAATGGCAGTAAATGTTAAGCCTTGGCAATGGTGATATCACTGAGCCCATTCCAGTAATTTGTTGCTCTTTCAAAGGGAAGAAAATATTTACGTTGGTAAGAAACTAACTGTCAAATACAGAGGTCGCAATTTCAAGCATTTTACTTATAAATGGATCAATTTACGTTATGTTATATTTAATGGGTTCAACGGGCTGAAAACATTCATTAATCATTATTTTTAAACAATTTAAGAAAAGGACAGACCACGTTTGCAGGTCAACCTGATCCAGTCCAGACTAAAATTTACCAGTTTAGATCATGTATTACCTTTAAGGCTCCCAAGCCTGCATTTCCAAGGGTCCACATCTGCGGTGTGACTGATAAAGCATTAGCCAATGCTTTTCTGCAATACAAAGAAATGGGAATACCAACGGGTTAGGACTGAAGTGTCATATATATGGTTCACAATGTTAATGAGTCTGTCAAAAACAACCATTTACAGTAGCAAAATTGTGGATCTTGCAACAAAAGTCAAAGATATCACAATAATGTTTTAAACACATAATTTTCTTGTGGATCTGAAGTAATAACTTATGGAATGGGCTCAGAGCTATCACCAATGCCAAGGCTTATCATTTACACAAGAAAGAAATACAAGATAAGAAATAATCCTACCTTAGCCATGGCTGAAGTAATAACTTCTGGAATGGGCTCAGTTATATCACCAATGCCAAGGCTTATCATTTGTTCATCAGGGTATTTTAGCTTATGTGCAGCCATTCTTCTACGAATATGTAATTCCACCAACACATTTCATGTATCTAAAACTCATGCCCAAATGAAAAATAACAAGTTTCTATATCCATGTCTTTATTTATAAGAAACGTCTGACAGTGATATCAATGAAAATGGCAAGCAAGTGTTCAAAGATGAAATGCCTAGTAGATCTTCTACTATAGTCTAATCATAAAAGAAATGCACATATACAACATAATTTGAACTTAAACATTTATTTCATACAGCTAACAAATCTAATCATAAAAGAAATGCAAACATGAACCCAAATACAAAAGCTTTACAAATAAACTGCTAGTTTGAGGTCATATGAACAAGGCTGGCAAGGATTCTATGTGGAATCGAGCTTTAAACCAACACTAACGGCGGCGTTAGATCTGTTAGCAAAAAGGACCAATAACCCGTAATTGAACATCAATAGTTGGAATTTTATGATTAAATGGATGTGAGAGAAACATTGCATACCTGGTTGTTGAAGATTTTCAAACCCAAGCCGTCAATTGGAAACATGTAAAAAGTGATTTAAGGGTTTATGGTTATGTGGTCTAGGTGAAAAGAAATAAGAAAGCAAAGTGAAAAAAAAGAAGGGGGAGAAATCCTGCTCAAAAGGGAATAGTTAAAACAAATAAGCCGGGTTAGACCCCCGTTTTTTCATTTCATAACCGGGCTTTATGCCTTTGTTTTTTACGGACACCTTTATTGAGCCCTGTTTTCCTATTAACAGGGCTATATTAGGGGGGCTTTATTTCAGATTTTGTAGTAGTGTGAGAAAAGAGAGTTTATGAGTCAAAGAATTTCAGTATCAAGGTACATAGCCATCTGACAAATCTTCAAACCCAAACACTCCTTTAAAGATAACTGCTATTCAATAACCAGATATTTCCAAATCTAACCGGTTAATCGATCAAGGCAGATTATTCTAGCAGATAATGACATTTTACAGCCTGCAAGCCTTTTATCCATAACCATCCAAATGAGTGATCATTTAATTTACTACCAAACAGGAAACTATCCTTATGATTTCTACTAGCCAAAGACATCAGAAGACAATACAGTTGTCTTTCGCAAACACACTATATCAACAGACAGAAAAGCTTGTGAAGCAAAGGTTTTCAAAACGGAGATACATAGCCATCTGTTTAAACCTTTATTCCAAAAGAAACCACCCCTCACTCTTCACATAATCCCATTCATGTCAATATCCCATATCTTATAAGTTTGAATAACTGCTACTGATTTCTTAGCATTAAGGCTCATATGCTGCAACATCTGAGTACAAACTCAGTAATAGGTATGGGCGCAAACCTGATATAACATTCATACGCAAAATACATCTTTGATCGCCAGTTGCAGATACAAAAATTTCAACATGTTAACAAGATTAAAAACATTATCTGAATGTGAGGTAGAAGCATATCCAGCAGATCGTTCTTCTTCAGTGATACTTTCTGCAACATTAAAAAAACATCTCACAATTAGATCAAACTTAAGATAGGATATAAGTAGAGTGTACACCAGAAAAACTAATGAACCTTGCAACTTTTATAACCAAACTTCAGAAGATAAAGTCTTTAGATATGGTTCTTATCTTGGTGCAGAACAAGGCAACGTACATTATATTAGCTTCAAATGTTCCTTCAACTCGTTTTGCACTTGCAAGAACATCTAATCCTGAAACGTAGTAAACTTTGTATTATTAAAGGAACTGAAAATGAATAACTCTTGAAAATGTTAACACTCAAACAAGATACAAGTACAGTGTAAACCTCAAAAACCAATCCTTATAGCTTTTATAACCACACTTAACAAAGATAACGCCTTTAGATATGTGGTTCTTATCTCGAGGCGAACAAGGCTACATACATTATATTGGCTTCAATCATGCCCAAATGATACTAAGATGATGTAACGTATCAGGATAACCTTATGCTTAACTTATGCTTTTATTCATTATCGAAAAAACCCCTCTTCCCCCAAATAACTAATAATCACTTTGGCATAAGCTTACCCGCCCTGTAAGTTCTTTATACAAGCTTACCCAAACACCACCTAAATCCCATATTCTCATGACAGGTATCCCTCGCACAAACGCACGCTGCTTTACACAATTACACATGATAATTAGGGAAAAAAGAAATACATTCCAATGTATAACGCACTTTGACATAAGCTTTACCCAAACACCTTCAATAAGCTTTTTAACTTTTTTTATACCCAATAACTTATTAACCTCTTAAAATAAGCCTACACAGAGTAGTAAAACTCGGATCACAAAGTGATCAACCATTACTAGCTACAAGGCCAGCGACCAGGGCGAGTTGAGCAGAATCGGCCAAAAGATTCAATTTGGTCACAAGTTGGTCAGCTCAGTGCTAACTCGTAAAAAAACTTGGCTTGATGTATTTTAACAAGTGTGTTAAAGTTTCTGAACATATACTTCTAGTGTCCATGAACACTTATATAGTCCTTTAAACATGTCATACTCTTACACATAGCTTCAAAACTTATATATAAAAATTTCTATCTAAGACTATGAGTACTCCCCGCCTAGGCCGATAACTCAGTACAAGCAAAACAACATACAATATTTGCCTTCAATCATGCCTACAATATACTAGGGGGACTTTTAGGTAAGGTAAGAGTTAATAAAACTTGTGCATTCTCGAAATACCCCAAATTAATGGAATCAACTTATTAGCTTAATCATCCCCTCAAAAACACATAAGCCCTTTAAAATAAGAAAAAATTCAATAAGCTTTTTAGCTTTATTAAAACAAAATAAACTATTAAGCTCTTTAAATAAGCTTGCTGAAACATCCCCTAAATGCCAATGATTCCCATGGCAGCTATTTCTCACACAAAATCATAATCACCACAAATTAATACCGCATAATACATTTCCATACTTTGTTGTGATGTAAGTGTCATCTGATACAAAATAAAATTATGGTCCATGTTTAAACTCACAAGAGAACAAATTTTATGCACAACTATTTAAAGGCTTTAGAAAAAACGTAAAGCTTTTGGGTGTATTTTGGAGCTCAAACAAATAGAAACTAAACTGGGGCTAAATAAGGGGATGTTTGTTTAAGCTTATTTTTAGGCTTATGAGCTTATTTGGTGCCGAATCATTTGCAAAGTCTAAAAAGTATTTTGATGCTGACACGTGTCCCTCCTTCTTTTTCCCTCAAGGATAGTTATGTAATTTAAGTAACCACGTCTTATCTTATCTGTGTTTTATCTCTTCTCTTTGTCAGAAAATGTGAAAAAGAGAACTTCAGGTGATGAACAAAAAGGAAAGTGAGAGTGGAAGCATTGGGAGTGGGTAAGAAAAAGTCAAAATGTTGTGCATTATCAATTGGGTTAGGTTATTTTTGACCCCCTATTTTTTTTTAGATTGACCCCTTATTACTCCCTCCATCCCTAAATAAATGTCCAGTTTGACTTTTCAGAGTCAAATTGGTTCAACTTTGAACGTAAATATTTTTTTTGTGTTATATAACACTTGATGAAAAACTATACCAATGAAAAATACACTTAAAACCTAATCTATTCATATATTTTTCATCAAGTATTATATAACACTCGCAAAAATAGATAATGTTAAAGTTGATCCAGTTTGACTCTGAAAAGTCAAACTGGACACTTATTTAGGACAGAGGTAGTATTTTTGAAATTTTTTTATTTTGTTTTTATTTTTATAATTTTATTTATATCAAAAACTATAAACACGAAAAATGCGAACAAGTAAATATAAAGTTTAATAAGTCAAACGCTTAAACCGTAAATACGAATGTAAACCGACAAAAAGCGTGTTGTCTTGGAAAAAGAGAACAAATGGAATATTCCTCATGATGTGACATCATAGGGGTTCCAATAGTGTATCCCTATCAATTTTGTTAATTTATGTAGTATTTAATTCTTGTATATACTTTGCCTCCTTTTGTTTAAATAATACAAGAACGTATTTATGTTGGAAATTGTTTTAGCATCTTATTTATTTTGTACAAGATAAAGTCGCTTGTATTAACTCGTGTTTGTGTTTCTTTTGGTGTACAAGATAAAGTCTACTTGTGTTGGCAACTAGTTGGATTTAGATTTATGTATGCTAAATGTACAAGTTTGTTAGCACATGGTATAAGTTGGTTTTAGTGTGGTTATATTGATTAATGTTTTGGTTATGTAAAATGTTCAACACTTAGATCACTTGTTCATCGGTGTTTTTAAACAAATAGTGTTGTTCATCAGTTTCCGAATAAAAAAATCATGTTCATTAGTTAGGTCACAATCAGTCTTGTTCATCAGTTAGTCTTTTTCATCAGTATTCTAAAAAAAATAGTAATATTCATTAGTTCATCAGTTATTTTTTATATTGTTCATCAGTTATTTTTTATAGCGTTCACAATTATATTTTATAATGTTCAGGAGTTTTTGAAAAATTAATGTTCATCAGTTCAAGTTAGTATTGTTCATCAGTTCATCAATTTTCTAATAAAAATACGATGTTTATCAGTTCATAAGTTATTTTTGATATTGTTCATCAGTTATTTTTGAAAACGTTCATCAGTTATTTTTTATAATGTTTCGATTTTCGAAAAAATAACCTTCATCGATTATTTTGATATTGTTCATCGATTATTTTTGATAACGTTCATCGATTATTTTTATAACGTTCATCGGTTTCGAAACAATAGCGTTTATCGCTTATTTTTATATTGTTCACCGATTATTTTTACAACGTTCATCAATTATATTTGATAACGTTCATCAGTTATTTTTGATAACGTTCATCAGTTATTGTTCATCTTTAACATGTAATATCGCACTCATATCATATCGGATTTGGGTGATTCATATTTCTGGGTAAAAAATGGTCAAAAGCCTACAATTTTCATGTTTTAAGTTTTGTAAAATTCGGCTTTTAAACTAGTCAAAATTAGAGCCGAAAATGCCGAAAATTTCAAGAAAATCAATACCCACTTAAAAAGTTGGCAAAAAAAGTTGAGATTCGTATATCATAATGCATACCAAATTAAAGAGAATTAAATTTAAAAAAATATTTTGAAATCGGTTTTTCATAAAAGTTTGTCGTTTAAAAGTTATTTACATTTGAAGTTTTGGGGTGGAATAAAAATGAGTTAAAAGGACCAAAATGCCCTAACCAAATTTAATAAGAAAAAGGAAAGATTGGGTGGGGACACATGGCACTCAATGATAGGCTTTTTAGACTTTTTATTTTTTCACTTTGCAAGGATCTCAACTCAAGGTGGTTTTGGTGTGAAATGATACAATGAAATGATAATAATAATAATGGATTGGAAATGTGGGGTGGGATTGGAAGGTCGAGATTAATGGGTGTGTGTTTGGTATCTTTGCCATGAATGACAATGGGTATGAGTTTGATAGTAGTGGTGGGTCCTCATCTATGAAAGATCCATACCTAGCACTCTTGATGTATATGGAGTATTGGATTATATTTATCATTCATTACCATAGTGGTGGGTCCTCTCATCTTAAACAAACACCTTTAATTACTTTCATAGTCATAGTGTCATTCCCATAGTGGAATACCAAACGCACCCTAGGGTTGGATATGAAAATGGGGTTGACAAATATGATGCCCAACCTTAACACACGTCACATTTTTATTGGTAGCTTCAAATTTGTTATCCAACCCTTTGTTATTTTTCCTTTTCTTTTTCATGTATTTACTATTTTGTATTATGTTTAAAACTTATAAAAAATATATCAAAGTTTATAGTTTTTTAATTCTTTATCCAAAATGCCGGATGTCACAATATAAGTGAGCACATATATTTTAGTTCATTTTCTTGAGTTAGGATCAAATAAGAATATATTACTTAAAATAAGAAGGAATAAGAAGAACTATAATCGCAAATCTGAGATGCACCGACCTAAATTAGATGCATCCCTATAATCTTATATGCATTATAATGCACCATAGTGTATTTTCTAGCTTTTTATCAGATGCATATACGTATATTATATGCATTTCATGATTTCTCTTGTTTTTTGTTCCTCTGCACGTGCCAAAATCATGAAAATCAATTTGCACCATCTATACATCAAATTAACTTTCGAAACTCAAAATGTTGCATCTATATGAATAGAAATGCATCTAATGCAAGTTATTGCATCTCAAATTCATGGTTTTGGTCACTTCTCACCACTTCTTATTTTAATTTACTTCTCACTAGAGCCCAAATTCATGGTTTTGGTCACTTCTCACCACTTCTTACTTTAATTTACTTCTCACTGGATTCCTACTCCATTTTCTTATTAGTTATCCATATTCTTGATTAACTAATGGATAATTTACATTAACTTTAGTTTTTTTTTAAATAATAATTATATCAATAATTTTCAATTCTCTATAATATATAGTCCAATATCAATATATTTTCATACACCTTCTCAATTCTCATTTATGGTTTTTTGACTTTTTTATATCTAGTTTATCTCCTATGAATCCTAATTATCTAAATTATTTCCCAAACAGCCAGTATTATGGAGAATATCAAAGTCTTCTAAACTCTCAGTCTCTAAATCTAAATCAAATGCCTAATATACCCAATCATGAAACTTCACAAAGTATTTCTAGAAATTTGTTGCAAAATGGGAAACCAAAGAAGATATAGCTCTGATGGCAACATGGTGTCATGTTAGAGTCAAAGTGTTTTTGTTTGGATGGGATTGCCAGCGTGGCAACTAAAAAGGAAATACACCAATTACTAGTTCAATGTTCTTCTCATTTTCTATCCATGACACATCATTTTGTTGTAAAATGAATATAGGAGGTTTTACTTCTCTTTTATTCTCTTAATTGAGATAAATTTGAGCCCCAAACACATAATCTTTTTTAATTGGGAGACTTATAAATATATATCTCTTTTAATTAAGAGGCTAATTAAAACACTTCACGCTAAACTACTTAATTTAGTAAACAACCCTTTACACCACTACTAAGGGCCCGTTTGGTTTGTAGACGGGTTTAGGATTATAATTTCAATTTAGGATTATAATTTCAATAGCTTATTAACCTCTTAAAAAAGCCTACCTAGTATTGTAAAGCTCTATCTACAAAATAATCGATGATTAGAAAGCACAATGTCAAGAACAAAACCCATCTCACCAAATCTCTCATTTCTTCAAACTTTGACTACCAAACAATTTTGAAGTTAAATTTGGGGATTGTGTTTAAATTGAGGAATTTATTAAAGGGTTATTGTTTCATTGGTGGTGGCTGCTAGGAGATCTTGGTGGTTGTTAGAAAGTGTCCGAGAAAGTGATATTGAGGAAAGAGGTTGAAGGGTATCGTGTATTTTATTTTTTTTATTTTTATTTTATTTATTTGTACTCCTACACCTACCTTTACATTTTCATCTTTGTGAGGATATAAATATCCAAATATATTAATTATAGTGTTTCAATTATTTTGTGGAGTGTGCAAAAGTACCTGTTAATTAGCGGCTACATAGTCAAACTAACAATAACTCTTAAACCGGAAAGAAAGTTTCACTTTTGGTGAATTCAAAACTTTTGAAAAATTATACAAAATTGTTTGAGTCCATAGAGTGAGCATTATCTCCAATCTTTGGCTGCTGTGCTAAGGTATATTTAACCCTTGTGGCTTGTTTTAGTTGTGGTTTCTTACTAGTCGCTCTAGGTCATCTGTGCCATGTTATTTGTTTTAAATTAGTCACTCGTTTTTGTTGTAGTTTATTTATTTCGGGTAAATTGTGAAATGAAATATATATTAGCACCAAGAAATATAAAAATTTGGCAAACTATGGCTTGCGATAGACAAGTCCCATGGCCACAATAGATGACTGATACAATAGTAACATTCAATCTAAAGCTAGAGCATACCGTCTATACTATAAACCAAGTTAAAACACATAACTAGCCCACATAACACGACTTATTATCCATCTCAGGATAAAGCGCATCAAAACCACTCCTTCTGCTGCAGAACCGATCACTCAAGAAGAACCATCATCCAAATACGAAACCAAAACTAGGGCTAAGTAAGGGGGTGTAAGTTTAAGCTAATTTTTAGGCTTATAAGCTTATTTAACTATGCTTAAATCTCATACGCCCATATTTTCCGGCTTATTTACAGTGAGCTTATTATGACTTAAAGATGGAAGATAAGCTCATAAGATAGAAAAAAGCCGGATAAAGATGAGCTAATGAGATATAAGACGGACCAAATAAGATCATAAGCCCAAAATAAGATTAAAACACGACCCCTAAGTTCAAAGTTTTCACCTGAGTAATCTCCAATTAATATAATTGGCAAAACCCAATTAGTCCATAGTTCTAATCACCATCTCGATGTATGTAACACTAATATGAGCTTACCCAAACACATTCCATAAGCTATGTACCTTTCTCTGTACCTAATAGCTTCTTAACCTCTTAAAATAAGCCTACCCAATGTTGTAAAGCTTCCAATAGGTGTTTGGTGGTGGTAGTTGATGGGTGGTGGCTGCCGAAGATGGGGATGGTTGTCTCATAAAGTGAATAACTGATAATAAGGAAAGAGGTTGAAGGGTTGGGTGTATTAGTTATAGGGGTGATACTTACCATATTTTTGATGCATGCGGCACAACTTGTGCATTACGAAGAAGTTGTGGTGCATGCATCAAAAATAATGAGTATCAATCTCATTAGTTATTTTATTTTGTTAGTTTGAAAGTATCCTTTTGATTAACAATCAAACTAACGGTGCCTTGGACCAAACACGGAATAAATGCTTCACTTTTGTTGAATCCGAAAAGTTTCTCCGTTGCTCCATATCCTTGCCAAAATTGCTGCTTGTTGGTCCAATTTCCTAACGATGTTAGTATCATATGGTTATCTTTAGTCACATGCTTGACACACGAGGTAGAACTACCACAAAATAGTAACATCTTGGCACTTATTATGTATGTTTACGGACTTTAAAGTGAGAAGAATAAAAAGTTCACACAAGTATGCGGGTGAACCAGCTAGGTGTACCAAATATTTTCACACTTTTATGTGGGAAGATTTATGAATATTTTTCACACTTTTAGGAGTGAGGGTTTTAAAATAATTCTTCACACTTTTAAGTGTAATGATTTTGACTTTGAAATAATTATTTAAATATGAAGATTTTGATTTTGAAATAATTCTTCACACTTTTAAGTGTGGGATTGAAATTATTCATAATTTTGAAGTGCGAAACAATGATATTTGTTGTAGTATAGATTTGTCTTTTCACTTTTTTGTGTTTTCATGTATTTGTTTAATATTTTTTTTTTGTCTTTTCATGTATTTTTTTTCTTTATTTTTTGTCTTTTATTGTTTATTTATTTTGTCCTTTCAATTATTGTTTCATTGATCCCCACAAACTGCCAAGACTAATAACCCCGCCAAGAGCCAATTTCAAGAATGTCAGCTCTTTGATCATTTTTATTCTAACCCAATGGATGAGATTTTAAAGCCTATTTGACTCCCTAAATTTGCAATGGTTGCGGCAGCATTTGATGGTAGAGAGGCGTCGTTTTTAAGCTTCCGTGTTGTAGTGTGGAAGGTTTGGTGATAGAAGAGAGATGCGGGTGAGTGAATGTATTTATCATTTGATTGTTATATTGGCAAGGTTAAAAGGAAAAAAAAGGATGAAAAAAAAAACATTAAAAAGATAGTTTATGCCAAATCTCTATATTTGATGTGTAGCTCAAATGTCTATTTTGGTAAACCAATAAAATTGACCCATTCTAGCATATTTATTTTTATAACAACCCGAGATTTTTTAGATTATTATTTTAATAATATTTTTACCATAAAATGCAAACTAGTTATTTTCTGATAGTTTAAAACTCAAAACGAGAGGTTATCTCGTTTATCATGAAAACGACACCTGATGCGTGGTTCGGGGTCGAAAGACTTCTTTTTAGTCCAGAGGGTTGACCGTTCTCTAGGAAAATAGAGATGCTAGTAGAGATGTATGACGAAAAGGTAAGATGAGGATAATTCTTTTTAGTCTTTTATGAAAGCAAGTAAAATCTCGGGGTTTGAAGAGTGTGGGTTTGGTAATTTTACCAATTAAACTACTTAACAAATTAAATAAAAACCAATTAAACTATTTAATTATTAATGAAATTTTAATTAAAAAAATAGTTATGGTCGTCATTGCGGTCATTGTTAGCAAGTTGTAGTTGGGGTGTAGTCTTGGAAAGAGTGGCGCTGATGTGGCGCTGATGTGGCAGAGGTGACCACAATATTTGTGGTTGCCATTAGCATTAGGCATAGGCCGAGTGTAATCATCACCTTCTTACCACCTTCACCTTAGCGTCACATCAGTTTTTCAGCACATCATTTAACCCATCATCTAACAGCTGTAGTGATGACCACTTAACAAAACACATAAAAATATCTCACTTTATATAACATCTCTCACAACATACCCCACACAATCATAAAAAAAAGGGTAGTGCACCACGTTAGGTGGCATGCACCATCGAACCAACCCCAATAAAGGCACCTTGGTGCGCGATGAATCTTGAGCTTAGTGACGGATGACACATGATAGAGGCTCACCACGGGTGGTGGAAGCCTCCATTATGCCCCATCTTGAAATTTTCAAAATTTCACTTGAAGTCTTCAATCCAATAAAAATGTGACATGTCTAGTTTAAATAATTGGGGTATTTATTTCGGTTCTTCGTCAGTTGAAATGGCTTTTTTTTAATGAAAAACACAAATTTAGGATTTTTGTAGTCCATGAGTTGTTGAAATTTCTTGCATGTACGCGGTGTTTACTTGAGCTTATTTTTGTGATACTGAGCTTAATTGTTTACTTTTTACGGCTTATTCTTATTTTGGTATGAGCCAACCATAATGAACGAATAAGAGCAATCTTGCCATCTTAGTGTAAAAACATTTAATTACATTACTCATTTATGGATGTTAAAAAAAATACATTACTCATTTATGGTAATATACAAGCCAAACTTCAGTATGTATGGGATTAGTGCTCTTCAAGTATAATGTGTCATGTTCTCTTGTGTATTTGCATTATGCTGGTGCAAATCAGATCATGTGTTGGCTTTGGCAGTGTTTTTATTATATGATATATGTGATAATCCCTCATGTGATATAATACACATGTAGTATAGTACTACAAGTGTCATTTGATCAACAAATGAAAGCCGACTACCGTAACCTAAGTATGTAACATAGGAAAAACTTTAGATATTTCTTATCAGATTATATAATGGGCCAGAACAATTAGTTGACCCAATCCATCCTCATTCCATGGTGTATGGGGGAGGTTGAGATGTTATGGGTCCCAATACGGTCTTCCACGGTGTATGGGGAGGTTGAGATGTAGATAGCCCTACCCCTACCAAAGGTAGATAGACTACTTTTGGAGAACCTACGGCCTTGCAAAGAGTAATGATCAAACCCTTTACCTTTGTTTCCAGAGACAATGGTGTTAACCACTTAATCGTTATATCATTGGGTAAATGATACGATGATTAAATTTAAGTATAAGTTATACTTTGTAAAAAAATGCTCTTACTCTTTGCATTTACATATTGAAAAAGTAAAGTATTGTTTATCTCTTACTCTTTTAGAATATACATAATAAAATTAAGCAAACTAAGCAACTATCATTTATACTTTCTGGAAAAATATGAAATTTTCCATATTCTTCATTTAAATATATTATTTCTTCTTCATAAAATGTTTAGAGTTTTGAGTGTTATTTGACGATGTTATACGATCCGAGGTTTTGATATATGCAATATAAATATAGTCTTCCATATCCCAAGTCAGCGGGCGGTCATGAGGTTTTGATGCCCGGGACGAGATGATCGAAACATGCCCCTAATAAATAGGCAACATACCGTTTTTGGAGTTTTCACGTAAAACAAAATGCATATTTCAACTAAATACAAGTGTATTATAACTTAAAAAGACGTTGGGTATGTTTGGCGAATGGGTGAAATTTGGGGCTAGGGCTTTTATTATAAGTCGAAGTTGAAATTTGTATTTTGGTAGACTTGTTTGGCAAATGAGTCAATGGGGCTTATTATTGCAAAATTACTAAAAGGATATAACTAAATGAGTTTTATGGTATATGTTAGATATTTTATGGGTAAATATGTAATTTATGGTTCATAAGCCCGGGCTAAAGTTTTAGCCCCTTTTATGGGGCTAAAGTTTTAAGCCCCTATTAGGGCTTATGATTTCATAAGCCCGCATGACAAACGAGACTTATTTTATAAGCCGGCATATTTTAGAAGCCCAAGCCCCATAAGCCCTCCCAAACACACCCGTTATAAAACAAATATGAATTAATCCTTACCTTTGTAAGGAAAAAAAAAAAAAAAAAAAAAAAAAAAACTATCCATGTAAATAACAAAACAATCACACAAATTGTATATGCTATATCCTCGACAAACAAATGTACTCACAAAGCAATGATAAAAAGAAGAACATACGATTTCACGCACCTAATGTGTTTTGGTGATTAATAAATGAAAGCAATATCTTTATATATGCTACGAAATGAGAAGCGGTAAAAGAAAACTTAATTGCAATAGCAACTCGGATGTGATCTAGTGACAAAAGGACTTGTGACTATCACTCTAAGATGTGTGAGGCCTCAAGTCTAATTTTAATAAGTGTAAACAACCCCGAAATGGCCACACCAACCTACTAAAAGGAGGGTTTTACTCGGTTTCGATCAGAAGGCAGTTGGTTCAAATCTTGTGAATTAGTCAGTCAAAATGTCGAAAACCATGATAACTAAAAAAAACTTAATTGCCACGAATCTTGTAATAATACTCGGCTAAAGTAAAAATGTAAAACTTGAAAAACTTAGTAACAATTCTTTTAAAAATAATATACAAGTAAAATAAATTGACAATCAAACAAAAAACAAATACTTAGGTCAAACAAATTCCACGTGATGTTGTTTATACTCCCGAAACAAAAATCACAAAATTCATCTTATTCCTCTAGTTTTCATTTCTATTCCTCCAACATGCATTCTAATTTCTTCTTTAAGATCGAACACCAAAATACTTCAACTCATTTTTTCCCATGTTATGCCCTTCTTCCTGAGATGTGTAGGAAAAAAAAAAAAAAAAAAAAATCAAAAAATCTTCACTTTTTTACACATCGAACCTCAAACACGATGATGCCCTGGCCCATCGCCTGCCTCGCCATATGCCAGAGCCGGCCCTGTCCCAAGACTTCTTAAAAGTCTTCCCTATCTCAAGTCTTCTTAAAAGTCTTCGGTGATTATACAAAATTTTGTTGATGGCCGGCATCCTCTTCACAATTTGCATGTCATGAACCTTAAATATTAAAGATAAGGAATTTGTTGATGGCCGGCATCCTCTTCACAAAAGTTAAACATTAGAGTTAAGGAACTTTTATTATTATAATGCCTTCAGTTTTATTTGATAAAATTGGTTCGTCTTATATATAAATGATTGTAGACGTATTTTTTCACCAATTCATTTCACCAGTAGCATGTTATTAAAAAATTTAACATTCAAAAATAAGGATAAAAAGCCATCACTGTAAATTTCCAAAAATGAAGTCACCACAATCTTTAAGTTACTTATTATCTTCCTCTCATATTTCAGTTCTCTTTTATGGTCTCGCGATTATATGTCTTATTTCCGCCACTGTCTCTGCTTCCTACGGTGGTAATGAGACTGATTATCATGCTTTGCTGTCATTTAAGTCAATGATCACCCAAGATCCATACAAAGTTCTAAGCTCGTGGAACCATTCCTTTCATTTCTGTGACTGGAGTGGTATTTCATGTGGAAAGCGGCACAAACGAGTGACTGTTTTACGACTGATTTCGCAAGGCTTAGAAGGCTCGTTGTCTCCTCATGTAGGAAACCTCAGCTTCCTCCGTGAGCTTTCTCTCGACAACAACAGCTTTCAAGGAATCATTCCTCATGAACTTGGTCGTCTATCTAGGCTACGTTTTCTTTATCTTTATGATAACAAATTCAATGGAGTCATTCCAACAAACTTGTCTGGTTGTTCTAACCTTGAAGTGCTTGTGCTTGCTAAAAATAAGCTAGTTGGAAGCATACCCAAGGAGATGAGTTTACTCTCGAAACTTGCTACTCAATGGAATTATTCTCTGCTGTAGGGAACCCGCTTGGTGGGAGCATTCCAGATACCTTGGGTCATTGGAAAAGCTTGACCTTATTTTACTGTTCCGAGTGCAGCTTATATGGAAGCATCCCTCCTTCTATTTTCAACCTCTCACTCCTAGTTAATTTTTCCTTAGCTGATAATCACCTCACTGGTAATATTCCCTCAGAAATTGGTAATCAGCTCCCAAATCTTGAGCTCCTTCAGTTAAGGGATAACGAACTGACAGGAGTTCTTCCACCTTCTATTTCAAATTGTTCTAAATTAAGATATCTTGAAATGAGCAATAACAATTTTAGTGGGAAGTTGACAATCAACTTTTCAAAACTTAGAGATATTATATCAATTAGATTACAGAATAACAACTTCCATGGACGCGGAGAAGCTGATGACATGAGGTTTGTTGATTCTTTGAAAAACTGCACCAGATTATTAGAGTTGGTACTTTCTAATAGCAACCTTATAGGAGTGCTTCCGATATCAATAGGTAATCTCTCTCATCAACTCAGCTATCTATATTTAGGAGACAATAAATTATTTGGAAGCCTACCTTCAAGTATAGGTAGTCTAGTTGGTTTGACCTATTTAGATTTAGGGCCTAATTTATTCAAAGGAAATATCCCCACTACCATTGGTAAACTACAAAAGCTACAAGTTCTTAGTCTATATAGCAATCAATTTTCAGGGCCTATCCCTAATGCCATTGGGAACTTATCACTGTTGACAGAACTTTACTTAGATTACAACAAATTAGAAGGTCATGTTCCATCAAGCCTCGGGAATTGTAAAGAACTTAATGAGTTAAACCTAGCATACAATAGACTCGGTGGTCAAATACCCAAGCAACTTCTTCAACTTCCATCACTAAATTACTTTTTAGATCTTTCTCAAAACCGCTTGTCTGGTTCCATTCCATCAGAGATTAAAAACCTCAAGACGTTGAGCTATCTCGATTTATCTTACAATAATTTATCAGGCAACATTACTAGAAGCCTTGGTGAGTGCATTAGCCTTACAGCGTTAAAACTAAGAGGCAACAGATTTCAAGGTGTAATACCATCTTCATTCAGTTCCATGGGAGGATTGGGGGTACTCGACATTTCTGAAAATAGTTTATCAGGTAGAATTCCACAATTTTTAGGCAAATGGAAATCCTTAGAGTATTTGAACCTATCCTTTAATGATTTTGAGGGTGAAGTACCGACTGTAGGAGTGTTTGCCAATGCAAGTGCATTTTCGGTTTTGGGGAACAATAGGCTTTGTGGTGGTTTGGTTACACTTGAGTTACCAAAATGCAAGGAGATGGGTAGTAAGAAAAAAAGGTTTCCTTTCTTCATATTAGTCATCGTGATTGCAGTCACGTTTCTCGTCGTATTATGTTGTGTGTATCTTTTGTGCAAGAAGAAACGCAACAGTCAACCATCTCAATCATCAGCGAGTGAACGGTTCATGAAAGTTTCATACCATCAACTTCTCAAGGCTACCGATGGGTTCTCTACAACAAATTTGATTGGAGAGGGTGGGTTCAGTTCTGTTTATAAAGGGATCCTCGATCTTGATGATGACAAATTTGTTGCAATAAAAGTTCTGCATCTTCAAAATAAAGGAGCTCACAAATGTTTTATAGCAGAATGTGAAGTATGGCGGAATATTCGGCACCGTATTCTGTTGAAGATAATAACTTCATGTTCGAGTACCAATTTCCAAGGCAATGATTTTAAAGCGTTGGTTTACAAGTTTATGCCCAATGGAAGTGTACACGATTGGCTTCATTCAAGTGCATATACATCGAAACTCAACCTTCTTCAAAGAATAAATATTCTTAGAGATGTTGCCATTGCACTTGATTGTCTTCACAATCGTTGCCAAACAACGATTGTTCACGGTGACTTGAAGCCAAGTAACATTCTACTTGATGATGATATGGTGGCTCATGTTGGAGACTATGGTTTAGCTCGACTACTTGGTACAGACTTAAACCAAAACAGCTCAACCGGGGTTAAAGGAACAATTGGTTATGCACCTCCAGGTAATTCCACTTTTATTCCATGATGCTTATGTTTATTTACAGGTTAAACTTTCTAAATTAATTAATTGTTTTTCATTTGTAGAATATGGTATCGGGAGCGAGATGTCAAGTTGTGGGGACGTCTACAGTTTTGGAATATTATTACTAGAGGTGATGACTGGTAAAAAGCCGACAGACATCATGTTTATTGAAGGTCTTAGCCTTCATAAATTTGCTTACATGGCATTACCAGATCATGTAATTGATGTTATTGATAATGATGCAATTGTGTTGCAAAGTACGGAAGCGAATGCAAAGAAAGTGGAAGAATGTTTGGCTGCAACTATCAAGATTGGAGTATCATGCTCTGTGGATTCCCCACCCCAACGACTAAAAATTGGAATTGCTGTCAATGAGTTGCAGCATATTCTCGATGTGCTTCAAAATATATAAGGTACTCTATTTTCTCTTTATGCAGAGTGTGATTTTACATGAGTTGGTCAATAAATCATCACTAAAATGGTATTTTTATTTTCTTTCCTTTGAACTCTTTCAGGTATGGTGAAGTTGAGAGTAACTGCAACAAGGAGAGTGCATGTCGTAGTTAAATAAATGTTAAGTTGTTTGTAATTGTGGTTTAATTTTCTTGTTGCATAAGTGTACAAGACATAACTTAATAAACATTACGTTTCTTTCCTGGTGACGTATCATATGTATCTAGCATGTGTGTGGTACTGAATTCTACTTAAGTTGTTTGTAATTTTGGTTTGATTCCTTAATGAACACCCTAATGTTATTCGTGTTCTTTGACTTTCAATTTCATATATTTGACTTTTTCTTGAATATTTGAATGAGAAAGCTCGAGGCTTCCCCCTCTTCTGGTTTCGAGCAGTGTATGGTTCAATTTTATAGAAAGTTAACCTCATGTTTGGTATACTGTATAAAAATGTGTCAATAATTACCAAAGTTGATTTCTAAAACATAAATCAGCTCGAATATTTTGATATACAGTTGGTCCAACACACGTACATTCACATTAGAGACTTTAAACTTGAGAGTTGAGAGCGTTGCCAAAGTTACTACTTAATGGAAGTTTAATTAACAAAAAAGGTGTAGTTATGGATTGTCCCAAAAATATAGATAAAACTGAACTGGGTCAAACAATTAAATTACAAAAAACGTGTCTTGTATCTACTTACAGTAATATGAAATGGGTTAAACATGAAACTGTACACCCACTCTTGTGAAACAAACCAAAGAACAGCGAAAACTAAAATGGGTCAAATGGGTAGACTCAAAAAGTATCATTAACTGAAGATGTCATTATTTTGTTCCATTCCATCGGAGATTGAAGACCTCAAGATGTTGAACCATCTCGATTTACCTTATCAGGTACCATTACTAGTAGCCTTGTTCAGTGCATTAGCCGTACAATGTTAAACCTGCAAGGCAACCACTACAGTTTCTGAGATAATTTCAGCCACGAATGAATTTATTGCTCTTCTTTTCTGAAATGAACATAGTATTGATTCAAATAAGGAAGATCCATTGACATTACAAATGAGTTGATACATTGAGCTTGCCTATTGTATAACTACTCTTGCAAACAACACGTCTAAAAAGACACATGCCAACCTTATTAACTGCTAGAGCAGAAATGAAACTAAAACATACACCATAGACGTCACTCTAAGTATTGTTATCATCACTGCCTTTAAATAACTCGAGAAAAACAGATGGGCTTTGATGAAGTTGATGTCGTCCCCAATCTGCCTTTAGAATTGAGAATCAGACCATATGCGAATACATAATTAATCTTGACTTTACGCACCAAGTACAAGCTCCAAATAACACTAATAACTAGCAATACACCACATTGACCACCTGCACAAACTAAAACAAACACACCGTATCATTCTTTCGAGCTTCAAACATATGAATGACAGTAAATTTTAACCCTTGGCATTGGTGATATCACTGAGCCCATTCCAGTAAATTGTTGCTCTTTCAAAGGGAAGAAAATATTTACGTTGTTAAGAAATTAACTGTCGAATACAGAGGACGCAATTTCAAGCATTTTACTTATAAATGGATCAATTTACGTTACGTTATATTTAATGGGTTCAACAGGCTGAAAACATTCATTAATCATTATTTTTAAACAAGTTTAAGAAAAGGACGGACCACGTTTGCAGGTCAACCTGATCCAGTCCAGACTAAAATTACCAGTTTGACTTTTTCCCAACCTGACTAGCTGCCTGTTATGGAACATCTCTAGTGTAGATCATGTGTTACCTGTAAGGCTCCCAGGCCTGCATTTCCAAGGGTCCACATCTACGGTGTGACTGATAAAGCATTAGCCAATGCTTTTCTGCAATACAAAGAAATGGGAATACCAACGGGTTAGGACTGAAGTGTCATATATATGGTTCACAATGTTAACGAGTCTGTCAAAAACAGCCATTTACAGTAGAAAAAAGACGGATAAAGATGAGCTTATGAGATATAAGCCATAAATAAGATTAAACAACGACCCCTAAGTTCAAAGTTTCACCTGAGTAACCTCCAATTAATATAATTGGCAAAACCCAACCAGTTTGCTAACTTTAAGCATCTATTGGCCCACATTGTGTTATGCGCCTGTCATGGTAAAGTGTTTGTGACTGCAAATCACATGAAAACTAATGTAACAAAATGCCCTTTTGCTCCGGAATACATAAGGGCAATTTAAAAAACAATATCTATCGATTCAAACAGTAAGTGATAAACTAGCCAGTAGATGCGAAAAAGTAACAGCAAAACTTCCCATTTCTGCAATTGACAGGCAAAACAAAACCTAAAACTGTTTTATTTAATGACTAAAAATGTTTTCGGAGTTGATTATCATACTAACGACTAAAACTTATTATTTCATTCTAAACGACACGCCAAACAATTTTTGCATTTCAAAATCTAACGATAAATGTTACGCAAGTATCATTCTCTAATGGACATTTCATCAAACACCTTTCGTGCACTACCTAAACCCGAGCTTCAAACCATAGCCGCACGTAACACGCCTAATTCACCTCTATGGCACTATAATAATATCACAAATCTCCATAACTAACAGCTAATTGAAGCAAACACAAAAATCAATGAATTCAGTTCAAAAGTATACCTGAGAGCATCACAAAATCAGCAACTTCAGCTCACTAAATCTATTTGAATCGTTAGGGTTTGTCTGTATGGACCGAATTTAATGGATCGAACTTCACCTCACAAAACTCGGTTTAAACAATTGTCTTTATGGACCGAATTTTAGTTTTTATAAAATTTGGGGATTTTTTTTAAATCGAGGGAATTTATTGAAGGGTTACTTTTTCATTGGTGGTGGCTGCTGGAGATGGTGGCGGTTGTTACTTACTGTATTTGTTTTTTATTTTGTTAGTATAATAGACGAAAAATACCCTCTTAATTAAATAACGGTCAACATTGTTAAATTAAGGGGGTGTTTGAAAATAGCTGAATGGGATAACTCAAGATTTTTCTCATATTCGGTCAGAGGATATCCTGTTTGGTGGATAAAAAACTGACGCTAGATGGAGAAGGGTAGCTCTCCCATTAAGTAATTTTATTTATTCACCAAAATTACACTTCGCTTGTTATGTTTTATTTTTAAACTTAGAACTGATATTTTATTTAAGAGAATTGATACTTACATCATATTTTTTGATTAATGCACCACAACTTGTGCATTACAGTTTGTATCGTACAATACTATAATGCACACATTGTGGTGCATTAATAAAAAAATGTGGTGTGAGTATCGCCCCCTTTTATTTAAGTTTATCAAGAAGAGAACCTTACGTATCTTTACCTTATTATATTTTGGATGAGATATTATAAATTTATAATCCACTTCATTTGTTTCATGAAGCATTTCTTTATATCTTTTTTGCAAATTAAAAATGTTATGACTTGAAATACTCAGTATTTATTAAATAAAAAGTTCATATGTTAAATTAATAAAAGTAAAAATATTAGTTTTTTTATCAAACAATCATTTTCATTCAGAATCATATTGATTCAGTGTTTGATTCATTCAGCATGTTGATTCACTCAGCGCAAGGACGAAGCCTCACACCTTAGTGGTCAAGGAAAAGCTTTTGCGTTTATAAGACGTGACATACGGCGGCACAAAAAATGAAAATATTCATATATTTTATATTATATTTCATATATATCGAGTTTACAAAAAGACGTGGCATAAAGCGGCATAACGCGTGGCCCCCAAATTATGTAACAAGTTGTGAGAACCATCCTAAACTTTTTGTTATTTGTGATTTTTCTATATAACAAACTTAGTTTACCAAATATCTAACATGAATCAAAAGTGATACTCGTGGGAGAGATGTTAACGACTTAACGCATACAAACATGAATCTTTAAACAAACACGCGCCGTAGATATCATTCTCTTCTAGAGACATAATTAACGCTTAAATTTGTAGCTGTAACATCTAAATCCATAATTACATCATGTTATTTTAAAAAACCAAAATACACCTCATTTGAGCTCACAAAACGGGTATTAAACCAGGGTAATTACACCGTCACCTACTGTCGAATACTAACAAGCCACAAACATCAAAAGCAATCTCAAATCAATATCCTAACAACTGACCAACAATGTCTTAGAAACCTGAATCCAACCCAAATCGTATATAAAAAAACATTCAAACTTAAAATCTCAAAACCGAAAACCTAAACATCATAATTCAACGATCCAAGCTAAACCTGGTTCATATCCTAAATTCATACCACATTTTCTCAAAAAACCATGATTCACCCCATACCATTACTTATCGTCAAATACTAACAAGCAGTAAACATCAAAAGCAATCTTAAATCCATATAACACTACTACACATTTTGGTATTGAGACCCCCTTATCCAGACCTCTTTTAAAAAGAAACGGACTCTAAATATTAGTGAGACCCGTTTAAAAGTTGAAACCCGGTTTAGAAGCAAAAATAAAAAGAAGACCGGTTATTAATAAAAAGCCCGGCCCATCTTTACAAATATGGAGACCCGTTTCTCCTTGGAAACCGGCTTGTATCAATTCATAGATCATGAATCGGAGATTATGAATCAACCCGGTTTACTTTTCACCAAAATTTTGAACACAATACTTTTCCCACTATTTGTATATGAAAATTTTGAGCTTATAATTTTCCCTCTTTTTATCTTCATCCTACCCAACCACTGCTCTTTCTTCTCCACACACACACACCATTGCTCCTTCTTCTTCTCCGAACACACACACGCCACTCTGCTTCTCCTACAATGCATATGTGCGGGGGACGAAATTTCTTACGCTTTTCAAGATTCATTCTTTGGAAATAAATGTGCTAATGGTTTTGAAAGCCTCCTAATCTTTTAGTGAGCTCTCTTTTCGTAAATAAAGTTTGTGTTTTCAAATAATCCGCTACTTGTTTATTATATGATGTCGTTAATATATGTTATCTTTGTTAAACTTTAATTAGTCTGTTTTAGAAGTTAAGGTTTGGGGTAATCTGAGTTGCCCGGTAGGTGTTTGATGAAAGTTTTAAGAGAATCGGTGTCAAAAGTTATTGCCCACCATGTGTTTGATGAAAGTTCTAACTTGATTTTTTTGAGACTTAACTGATTACACTTGATCATATTTTAGTTGATTTTTTGTAATTTGGATCATCATACATTTCTGCTCTACTGATCTGATTAAATCACTCATTTATTGTTAATAGATAAATGTTGTAATAGTTAATAAACCTAATTAATTTTATATTTTTTAGGCGCAATTTATTTAGATATGATTAGGCTATTTAAATTGTTAATGTGAGTGTGTCGATTTTCACAAGTAAATCGTTTGTATGTTTGTTTCGACCTTTTTGGATTTTTTTTTCTTACATTGTGAGAGTGTTGTGATTTCTGTTGTAATTGTTAGTTTAAATTAGTAGCTAGTAATGTGTGCTTGAAATTTACTTTTTAGTTTATTGCTACAAAATTTTCAATGCGAGTGTTAAAGCTAACCAATTTACATTGTATCCCAATAAGTTATATGTCTTCATATAGATACTACTTTCCGAATATAGTTTTTCAATACAAGATTTGTTGGCATTGTATCCCGATGTCGTTCTCTTTTAAGTGCATTAGCGGCCATTAGTTACGAGTGTGTGTGAGTGAAATGCACTATTATGATTTTAGTTGGAAAGTTGACTGCTTGATGTCGAACAGAAGGGCTTTATAGTACCACTTTGAAATAATGTGCCGAGTTATTGTTCGGCAAGCTAAAAAGTATAAAGGCTTTGTTTGAATGCGACAATTCTCTACAACTATCCAACGCGAGTACATCAAGTCATTGCTTATCTTCATCGGAAGCATCGTGATCCAATAATGTGTAGAAGATGTTCAACTTGCCATGGAATCATACCAGAAGCGTGTTAATCTCACAAAACCACAGCTTGACCTTCCCAACATAAACCAACTTGCTCAGTACACCCTTATCAAGAAACCATTTGGGGTTGTATACCATAGTGAACTACACCACAACTGCTTAAGGGCGTGCAAAGAGCTTCATAAGTTTGGGGATCACACATTGAAGAAGGTTCAGGACGGGTTAGCATACAGGTTAAAGGAGATACATGACGGCATAGGGTCACCGAAGAGATGGAATTCGAGGGATAAAAGGGATGTAAAGAAGATCATCACGCGGATTGATGAAAGATTGTTTAGGCGGGATCAGATCCGAACATTGGAGAGTTTCATTGGTGGTCGTAATAGGGAGGTTTGCATAACATGCGAGTCAAGTCTTGGGGGGAAGGTATGTGTGAACAATATGGACCGTTTTCTTCACGATGGTTGAAGAGAGAATTAAGAGACCAATCTTCAGTGAAGGCACATTGTCCATGATTTGGAATTTGGAGAATGTGAGCAAATTGTCCAAGGGTTAAAACCAACTTTTGTTTTTTGATCCAAAACCAAAGAGATAGAGATCGATCCTGGTTACGAACGAGTTCTACTTGACGGAAGAATTCCAATACAAACCTTGGACAGATTTTCTCGTTAATTCTGAGAAGGCATTCTAGTCCTATGGTTCGGAAAGAGGTATTGATGTCTTCTTCGTATTGTAGAGGAGTGTCGACAATACGTCCTTCATGGAAGTGACGAGGTGTGTTGGGCTCAAGAGAGATGTTAGGGATGTAAATATAGGTGAGTGAAAAGTCGAACTCATACTCATGAGACATGACGAGACCTATGGAAGTGAAAATAATATGATGAGATTCGTTAAAGCAAAAGGATGATCACCTAATGTTTTTACATGATTTCTATTAACAATTACAATTAACTCACTTAGTATTTATCATTCTAATGCGATATTTCTTTTTAAGATGAAAACTATTTTTATGTTGCATGAGAATCTGTTTTCCAGGACCACGGTTCTCACGGTTCCCTTCCAAGAGGGATCTGTCTAGTTGAACTATAGGGATCCATGGATCTGCAGTGATAGAAATAGGATTTTGACGAAAAATAGATTTTTGCATCTTATAGGTTTATAAAAAGATATGTATTTTAGCCAATATTTACTTAATTAAGCATGCATTGTAGGTATCTAAGGTATCACAAAACCGAAAGTAAGAAAAGAAAAAAAATAGAAGAAATGACAAACACATTATGAAAAATAAACTAGATAAACTAAAACATTAGTAGTATTTCATTTCAATGCTAAGAACGATAGAAATGATTGGGTATAAAACACCAATGTAGATTAACAACACAAAGTACATGTCTCCATAAGAAAACTTGATCATGGGGTACACGAGAGCGATGAGTGTCAAGACGATGAGTATGAAGGTGATGTAAACCATGATGATGAAATTCTTCCTTGGTTTTGATTTGAGATGAGATGAGATAAGAAGGAAGATGAAGTTTGAATGAAGGGAATTTTTTGAAAGTGGAAGATTTGAAAAATTAGGGTTTGGTGGAGTTTAATGATCGGAAGGGATATTTATGGGGAAGGAGGAATTCTTGAGATTTTTGTTTTGTTTTATTATTAGAAATATTTGATTTTTGGATTAAGTAAAATAAGACACAAGTTTATAAACCTATACTATAGACGGAAGAGTAACACGTATGCAAGAAAAGTTTCCTAACGAAGCTACGTGTAATATATGAGTATGTGAAAAGATAATCATATAATTTCCTATGTAAGCATACTTATTCTTAAGCTAATGTTCTTTAGAGATAAGTAGGAAGTCATACCTCTAATGCACTTATGAGTGTCTTTCTTATGACAAGAAAAATGTCAGTAGACAACTCCGGTTCTTTCGTGTTTAAGATGCCTTCTTATGGAAGGTAATCTTGTTACCAAGCAATTCCTATGGCTTGATAAGGATGAGCTTTAAGTAAGCAAGATGACAAGGAAGGTTAGTGCAATTTAGTAAGCTAAATAAGAGAAAGAAAAAAAATATTATTGTCATCTAATCAACATCCTGCAAAAGTGTTTTTAAGATATGGTGTTTATTTTTGTAAAGGACAAACATGGATCGTATCAAGTTTTTAAAGTACTACATACTTTAAGAAACTTGGTAACGAAGCTCTGATGCAAATTGTGGAAAACTAGAAGGGGGATTGAATAGTTTTACTGATTAAAACTTGGTTTTAAACTATTTAGATCGACTTATGTCAATCTTATTTGAACGTGTGCGATGGATGTTGATAGAAAAGTATATAGATAAATAAAAGCTAAGATAAAGAGTAAGAAGCACAAAACCACAACGCGAGTATTTATAGTGGTTCAGCTACAAGGACACCTTCCTTACCCTATTCCACTCCCCGAGTCACCTACTCGAGAGTTCGTAATCACTACACAACACCAATTCCTTGTGGCGGAGAAGCCTTCACAACGTTGCCTACTCTTTATCCAGTACAAGGCTAGATACCGGGTTCTTCCACGAGGTAGAACCAAACCTATTACAACGTCACCTACCCTTTATCCGGTACAAGGCTAGATACCGAGTTCCATTACAAAGAAGGAACTACTACCCAACACTACACAAATCCTATCCCTAAGGAGATCCACTCCTTATGACAACATCAACAAGGATATCAATATCCTTTGAACCAATATAAATCTATCTTGTACATCGACACACCATATCGAATGTAGACCTTAGGCACCTTTCACTAATGCCTTTGACTCGACTTCTAGGCACCCTTTACTAATGCCTTGTGACTTGACTTCTAGGCACCTTTCACTAATGCCTTTTGACTCGGATCTTTGGCACCTTTCACTAATGCCTTCAATATGACTATTCGACACTTTTCACTAATAACTTCGTCTTGATCCTTTAGACATCTTTCACCTATGTCTTTGACACTACACTTCTAATGAGGAAGAAAGAACTATCAACAAGATAACATTAGTAGTCTTGATGATGACGCAGCTAGGCAACCCATGGACTTGAGCTTGCTCGACTTCAAGAGGTGGTGATCTCGCCTTTAAGAGGAACCTAGAGAATCACACAAACACAAAACTACATACAAAGATCACTTGGATATGTGGTTAAAGAGTTCAAAACTCAAAGAGAAAATATATGTGAAAGGGGAGAGTTAGAATGAAGAAATGGCTCACTATTTATAGAGGAAAATGTACTACTGTCCCACGGATCCCTTACTTGAGGGATCCGTCCAGTGTAAACTAGGGGAACCATGGGACACTCCGCTTCCCATGGGTTTTGGGTCATGGGTCATGGGTTTTGGTTCATGAGTCCTAGACTTTGGACCATGGGTATCCAAGTAGATACAATGTATCTACTAGATGCAATGTATCTAGTCCATGGGTCATGGATTAGCTCGATAGGTCATGGATTATACCCATTATGACTTATGCATGATGTCATGCAATGGGTTACATGTTATGCTCGATGGGTATGGGTCATGGACTTTGGGTTTTACCCAACTACATTCAATGTATTTAGTCAATGGGTCTCTTACTTAAACTTCTACCTATTGTATTACCCATTACAATACATACTAATTATGTATACATCTACCCAATATGTAAACACTTGTTGTTGTACATATGCATTACTAAAACATAAAAGCACTATTACTTGTTTAGTGTTTTATATGAAAAATGTAAGTGTGTTACTAAACTATTGACTCAAACTATTTATGTATTTTATTTGTTTCGTTAAAATGATTTTACGTTTGTTATCGACAAAACATTAGAAGATAGTAAAATATAAATAAATGTTTTACGGCTTATTTGTATTAACAAAAAGGATAAAAGGATAAAAGGACAAAAGGACAAGTAGTGCTTGTACTATTGAAAGCGACTTGTGTACTGCGTTTTGACAGGTTACGTTTTGGTTAAGTACTGCATTTTGTTCTCTGCGTATTGACAGGTTCTGCGTTTTGCCACTGTGTTTTGTCAAGGTCTGCATTTTGTCACTGCGTTTTGTCAAGTTCTGCGTTTTGTCACTGCGTTTTTTCAAGTTCTGCGATTTGAGTTCCTGCGTTTTGGCACTTCTGTGACTTAATAGGTGCTGCGATTTGGTTGATTGCGAATTGTCACTTGAGATTTGACACTTGTGACTTGAGTTCTACGGTTTCCTCTTGATTTAGTAAAATCCTGCGAAAGAATTATATTTCTTGGTTAAATCAAAGAGTAGTAAAATCCCGTATACTTAGTAATCATGTCCACCATTTCTAATAACGTTCAAGCGGATGGGTCCGATACTCGCCCTCATATGCTGGATAGAACTGATTATGACTCTTGGGCATAGAGAACCAGGTTGTATTGCTTGGGCAAAGAGAATGGTCTCAACATTCTTCAATCAATTGATGAAGGACCATTCCAAATGGGAACAACCAGAGATCAACTTGAAGCTGGTGTTGATGGAACTGTCACTTTGGGTATGGATAGCCCAAGGACTTATGGTGATCTCAATGCTAAGGAGAAGAAAAGATACAATGCTAACATTAGAGCTTCAAATATTATACTTCAAGTTCTACCAAAGGACATTTACAAGCTGATTAATCACAATACCGAGGCCAAAGTTGTGTGGGACAATGTCAAGATGCTTCTCTCTGGCTCAGAACTGACTAAGGAAGATCGAGAGTCACAACTTTATGATGACTTTGAAAACTTCAAGATGAACCCATGGAAAAGCATTACAGAGTATCATGTGAGGTTTCACAAACTTGTGAATGATATGAGAAATATCAATATGACTATGCCGAACATCCAACTCAATTCCAAGTTCATAAACAACATGAACCTTGAATGGCACAGATTTGTTACTGCAGTGAAGTTGAACAAAGGGTTGAGGAACACTAACTATGAGTAGTTGTATGGCTACTTACTTCAAAATGAGAAGCATGCTACATTTGAGCGTTTGATCTTGGAGAAATTCCACTCTAATACAGCAGCAGCAAACCCGTCAAATGACTTAGTTGCATTTGTTCAAATGTGAGGTTATACACTAGAGCATCACAAGTTATACCATCCTCTCAGAATCAGAATCAGATTACCATACCATACTCAGAATTTACCCCAACTGACATGTTGATTGAAAACCTTGCAAACCAAGTTGCTCTATTGGTTCAACAGTCCAGAAACTCACTTCCCCAAACCAACAACCAACTTAGAACCTCATCTAACCTACATAATCAAGCTACAGTGGAAGATGGAAGGGTTTTGGCTCAGAATGTGCAAGAAAGGCAGAATGTGAATGCACATAATGTTGCATGGGTAAATGTTGGAGCTGGAGCTTGTTATATGGGTGTTGGAGCTGGTTATGTGGGTGCTCAGAACAAAGGAAGGATTGTAGTTCAGGGTCAAGGAAAGCTAATTAAGTGTTACAATTGTGGAGGAGAGGGACATATTGCTAGGAACTGTACTCAACCTAAACGTCCACAGAATGCTGAGTACTTCAGAGATAAGATGTTGCTAATACATGCTCAAGATAGTGGAGTTGTGTTGGATGCGGAGGAGTTGTTGTTTTTGCTGATGGGAGTGCCAAAACATATGATGGTGATGTGGATGAGCAACGAATATATGATTTGGCACAGAACAATCCCAATGTCTTCCAGGTTGCTGACTATGATGCATTTGACTCTGATGTTGATGATGAACCAACGGCACATACTATTTTCATGGCTAATATTTCTCTAATGGTTTCATTACCTCAACAAGCCGGTCCATCCAATGCTTCTATCATATCAGAGGTACTAAAACTGTATGATATGGTTGATGAGCAAAAGATTCTCAACAAAGTACAACCGACAGAAGTCGTTGAGTCAGATATTGCAAATATGGGTAATAGCAATGTTGTCCCATATGAGCAATATGTGAAACACGATGAAATTCTTGTTATACCAAGTGGTGCATCTTCTGCCATTAATGATGAATATGTGTTTGATGAGTACACTGAATATGTGCCTGATGATTCCAAGACCACTAAGCTAAATATATTTAAGGATCAAGTTGCCATCTATGAACATCATGCTAAATTTGAGCTGACCACCCGTGAGCAGTGTAACATATTATTTTTCACAAACACATAATCAAACTCAAATATGGGGCGTATGAAATAGAGTTTAGAGACAGAAAGTGGAAGAGAGTTGGTAACTTTAGTGAGACAAAGAAAAATGAATTATGAAAGCTCCAACCCTTTGCCTTGCTAGGCAAAGGGTATTTATAAGTTCTTACAAGACACGCCACTTACGGGCTGTGGATCAGGCATACAGTGGGAAAAGACCCGTCCGTCCTCCACGGTGTTACTTAACAAACTACTTACTAACTCTAAAATGACTACGACTACGAGCTTTCTAACGAATCCATATACTTGAGGTGACCGACTCTTTAACTACAGGATTTTCTAAATCCTAACAATCTACCCCTAAGGGAGGTCACCTCAATTACATCAATTACAAACAAATATTACATTTTGGTGTTCTTGGATTCATGATTAAGTTCTTTGCTCTGTAGCCTATAGTCTTTGATTCTTCATTTTCTGCATGTTTTGATCATACTGTGGAGGTCTTTAACTGATCCACGTGATGATGAGTTTGAGCCAGCATTGAGATCATCAGCCATAGTAAATCTCTGACTCATCCTTTGTAGTATCGCCATTATGTGAAGTTGTGACTTTTGGACCGACATGCTCACATTTGGGATCATGATATCTTCTTATCAGAGTTGCGGAAGCTTTTGTTGATTCATGATTTTTTCAGCAGCGTAGCAGAAGCATGGAGTAAAAATATCAGAGCCACTTGATGAAGATATACACTTATCATGATTTCTTTGAAAATGAACATGTTGTGTGAGCATGTGGCTATGGATTGACTCCTAAATTCTGATCAGCTGCAACCGTCGGGTGTCCCTGTAAACAACAGTTAGCAATAAAGCGCACGAAAAGTGTCTTTGATCACCTTCATTGAATAGGTTGCAAGAACTACGATTCCCCATTGATCAGTACAAGTATTGCATGTGATCAGGTATAATTCTGAAGAATTTCCTTGACAGGGTTTCGCAGCTGCTCTAGCCATTCTCAAACCGGAATGTCTCAAAGAAGACAACGCAGAGTGAGTGAACCAGCAAATTGAGATTTGCTGATTGAAGAAAATGATTTGAAAAACAATCGTGTATTGCTTAATAGAAATAATTTTTGCAATACAACTAAGTTTTTATAAGAAAAATCAATTTTCAATCATAAATACCCTTTTAATTTTGCAAACTTAATACACAGTCGGTGTGCTAGAGAAACGATTTTGAGCACAACGACCGGTTTTTCAAAGGTATCCGTCAATCCATTTCCTGGACCAAGGTTGATTCAAGAATGAATCTCCCCATCGTTTCTATCCAATTGTCACAAGTTTGATCTTTCAAGAAGATCTCACATGTCACCCACCAAGAGCTTGTTTGATGTTGGCTCTAGAAGGATTTCCATCTTCATTGTGAATATGTTTAAATATCACTCGGATGTTCTGGCAATACCAAAAGGATAAATGCGTAGGACTCTCAAAGTATATTCTTACTTTCCACATTGTGTGAAATAGTAAGTCTTCATTAATTGTGTCTTAATGAGATTTATTGATTGTGACTCAATCGTGCATATTTGGTTTCCTATGCAGGAGACTAGGGAGAGGGTCTCCTTCTTCAATATCAACAATCTCTAAGAGAAAGTTGATAGATCATGTAGGTTCCTTGTGAGAATGAAACAAGTCCTTTTAAAAGGAACTTGAGTAGCTTGGGAAGTTTAGTGCAGTGCGTCACTGGGTCCATGACGTCTTGTCTTCAATACCAGTGTTACCTTAGTAACCACCAGTAGCATATGAATTGAACCAAGTTTCTGCCCTAAAGTTGAATTATTAGAGGGCTAATTCTTTTCACCCTTTTCCCATTCATTTCTTTTTCAATCTTCAACCCTTTCAGTGCTTACCGAGACTTCATTACTAGAACCTTGTTGGGTTTATTCCAGTTTTAGTTCTATCTCAGTCCGCACTCTTCCCATTTCTCACTTTTCTCCTTTTTCATCATACCTAAGGACTTCTACACTATCTAGTGGATTGTCCCTGGGTAGATCCCTCCGGCTCTAGCGGGATAGTGGGAACGAAAACCTAACCTAACCATCCTTATATCTTCATGCATAAAATAAATTGGTCGATCTTTTGGTATTCTTCATTCCGCCTCGAAACCAATTGAAAACCATTTGAAAATCAATCAAGGTACTTGTGATATAAAATCAAAGTATTTTGTACCTTAATTGTTTTTTATCTTTTTAGAAAAGCTCCCCCTCAACATGTGCTTCAAGTATTTGAAATCATTTTAGCACATGGAGGCAAGAGGACTTTTGAAATCTTAGATTAAGAATGAAAGATCCAATCTTTGTTTAACATTTTCTAAAATAATCATCATCACTTCCCGATCAAATCTAGTATTTTAAGTAATTTGGATAAAATATTTTGGGAAGGGTGAGGTTTTCATCAGATTGCTCCCCCTCAATATGTGCATCGAGATTCGAAAGAGTTTTGCACATATTAAAGGGAACCTATACTTTGAGACAAATCAATCACATTTCAATTATTTTTGGTTTAACATAGATGCTCCCCTTTAACATGTGCATAGAAAATTTTAAATCGTTTGGCACATGTAGGGAGGAGAACTTGTTATTATATCTCTTAAAACCACTTATTGAATTATCAGTTAATATCCAATTTCAATCACAAATTCTCCCCTGATCACAATTTTCAAACCCTTTGAGATTTGTGATCTCAATTGATTTAAATTTTTCGAAAGCTTTTTCAGGAGAAGATGTGACTGCTTTTAAAACATTTAACGGATAAGGATCAGATTTTGAGACTTTAAACTTCAATAATCAAACATGCTTAGGTATCTTATGAAAACACAACATTAGCCTTGGTCTGGTTCCAATTGTACAAAAATATTCCTTTTGATTTTCCAAAGGTAGACCTTGCTCGTTTACCTGCCAATTGTTTGGAAAATAACCTTTTTGTTTTGATTGAAATCATTCTCCCCCTCAATGAATGACCAAGGTTGTTGATTGAGTGAAAGAGATCTTGACAAGTGATAAGTCCATATGATTTTCAAAGTTCAGGCCGAGTTATTTTCAACAACAATTTAGTTTTCCTTAGATGACAAACATTTTTCAGAAGAATATTTAGAAGGAAAAATATTTGTGAGGAAACATTTGTCTTATTAGCGACAAATTTCCTTATGAACTTATGTTCTTAGAATCAGAGCATGATGTTTCAAAATCAAATTAGGCGTGGCTCTGTTCTTTCGTTTTAAAAACGCGTTACTGCCTGAAATGACAATAAACCTTCATTTTTCTCCATCTCAGTTTTTTTTGAAGGAAATAAAATATATTACAACTGATCGAATCTAAAGACCCGTGCAATTCTTTGAATGACAAATCTAAGTCTGTATATGTTATCGAAACCAGATAACATGAAATAAGAAAAACAATATTTTTGGACTTTTTCAAAATTTTCTGATTTTTATGGATTTTGAAATTTTATATTTTTCTGTTTTCTTTTTGTTGGTTTTATAATTTTGTATTTTGCTTTTTGATAAAAATATAAATAATAGATGAAGAGATACCGTTACTCCTCTTCTTCCTCTTGAAGACATTTGAGTGTATCAGGTTGTAGACTCTTTAGACCGAGTCGTGGAAGAATAAACTCAAAACGTTCTTTAGGAAGAGCTTTAGTGAAGATGTCTGCCAGCTGATATTCAGTCCTTACAAAGTATAGTTCAACCACACCTTTCTCCACTTGTTCCCTGATGAAGTGATGTCGAATATCAATGTTCTTTGCTCTTGAATGTTGAACATTGTTGCAGCAGAGAGCAATGGCACTTATGTTATCACAATACAGAGGAACTTTGTTGATTACAAAGCCATAGTCAGATAATTGAGATCTCATCCATAGGATTTGAGCACAACAAGATGACATGGCTATGTATTCTGCCTCTGTAGAGGATATAGACGTACTCATTTTTTTCTTTGAAGACCAGCTTACTAACTTATCTCCCAAGAATTGAGCACCACCTGACGTACTTCGACGTGTATTTTGACACCCTGCATGGTCTGCATCTGAATATGTTGTTAGTGACATATCGGTGTCCTTCCGATACCAAAGTCCCATGTTAATGGTTCCTTGGAGATACCGAAAGACCCATTTAACCGCTTCAAGGTGCTTTTTTGTAGGCTTAGCCTGGTATCTAGCATACTTGCATACAGTGAACAAAATATCTGGTCTACTGGCTGTGAGGTACATCAGGGATCCAATCATACTTTGATATTTCGTTTGATCAACCATGATCCCTATGTGGTCCTCATCTAGTTTTGTGAGCTCCACCAAGGGAGTGTCAACAGGGTCACAAGAATCAAATCCTAATTTCTTTAAAATTTCATTTGCATATTTAGATTGATTAATAAAAATGCCTCCGAGACTTTGTGAAATTTGTAATCCCAAGAAAAATGACATTTGTCCCATCATTGACATTTGAAATTTGGAGCCCGTCTCCTTTGAAAATCAGTCACATTCATTAGGGTCGGTCGAGGCAAAAATGATATCATCAACATAAATTTGAACATGAATTAAATGTTTGCCTGACTTTCTGGTGAACAATCTCGGATCAACTGCTCCTTTGCTGAATCCATTAGTCAATAGAAAATTTGACAGTGTATCCTACCGTGCCCTTGGAGCTTGCTTCAAACCGTAGAGGGCCTTCTTCAAGTGGTAGACATGGGTAGGATGTTCTGGATTCACAAAACCTTCGGGTTGGCTGACGTAGACTACTTCTTTGAGATCTCCATTCAAAAATGCAGTCTTTACATCCATTTGATAAACCACCATGTTCTTGCTAGCAGCATTAGCCAAGAAGATTCTGATAGCCTCTATTCGTGCAACCAGAGCAAATAATTTCTCAAAGCCAATACCTTCCTCTTGTCGGTATCCTTTAGCCACTAGTCTTGCCTTGTTCTTCAAAACATCACCGTGCTCATGAAGCTTTACTTTAAAGATCCAGTTAAGAGCAATGATCATAGTACAATCTGGAGTAGGTACTAATTCCCATACATCAAGACGATCAACTCAAGGATTTCTTCTTGCATAGCACTAAACCAGCTGTTCTCACATCTACTAATTTATATCCATAAAACTAACAGCTCCCACTTGGATATATCTTAATAGAGTGATCACATCGGTTAGCGTCTAGCAACACTTCGATGCCTCAAGTACGAATCGAGTAAGGCTCCTGGAAAACCTTTTATTTCTCATTATTATTATCCTTTTGTTTCTAATACCACGTTAAATAAAGATATGTAATTAAGTCATTCTTTATATAACTATTCTGTTTCTCGTTTGTAAGTGATTGACCAAGATTACCGAATCATCTAAACATATTTAGGGAGATTTGGGTGCGGCCGCACAAACATCTTGTCAACCCTACGAGGGCCCAAAGAAGATTAAACTCCAAATAAATTTGAAGGAACAAATTCTATCTTGACTACAAGAATAACCCACAAACTTTGTAACATTTCATAAAACAACCCTTATAACTACCGATTCGTATAGCGTTAAGTTGCTTTTACGTAAATGCACTACATTCATGACACTTATCCGGTATCTCAAGTCGGAGGATAACTATTCATAATTTACTTATAACAATATCCACAAAATAAATTATGTAGTTGGGATAAGTCCTATATTCAATTCATTGAATATCATCTGAAATTGGTATGCATTCTCATCAATATACTTTCAAGTATATTCTACCACATCTCTCAGATTTGTCTTAGTTTAATGATACTCCCATATCATTAATTGACAACGGACATTTAGAATAACTTAGTTACTCACGGATTAAACATGCAAATATAGGACAACAATATTATAAATGAAAATAAACATAATCCAAACTTTATTTCATTGAAAATAATAAATATTTTACAATATCCTTTATCCAAATACTAATCACAGTTATGCATGAAACTTTTAACTAAACGAAGTCCAATTCTATTGGCAAGTCCTACAAGCTTGTCTTTAGCTAAAGCCTTAGTGAACGGATCAGTAAATTATCATCTGTGTGAACTCTCAATAGATTTATTTCACCTTCCTGGACTTGTTCCCGAACATAGTGATACTTCCATAGAAAATGTCTGGTGCCCTTCATGACTCCAGGTTCATTGGCAAATATGATTGCAGCAGAATTGTCACAATACATATCAATAGGCGATTCAATTGAAGGCATAACACCAAGCCACGAAATGAATTTCCTAATCCAAACGACCTCCATTGCGACTTCAAGCAGCTATGTATTCGGCTTCGTCGCAGACATCGCAATCGTACTCTACTTCTTGCTTTTACAATCAATTGCTCCTCCATTGATGACAAAGACATAACCCGTCTGAGACTTCGTATCATCTTTATCACATCGCCAGACGCATCACAATAACTCAGTAACACCAAGTTCGTGTCCGGATTTCCTCCATACACTAAAACATATCTTCGTATTCCTAAGATACTACGAGAATATGTTTATGACAATCCGATGAAGTTCACCCGGATTCATTGATATCGATCGGTCATGTTTTGAGCGAATGCCACATCGGCCTTGTGCATCTCACAACATACATAATAGATCCTACAGCCGAAGCATAAGGAACTTTCTGCATGCGTTCCACCTCAGCAGGTGTTGAAGCACACATATCGCTACATAAGCCATGCTTTACTTCCATCGGCAAATATCCTTTCTTGGAATTTTGCATATTGAATCTCTTCAATATTTTATCAATGTAAGCGCTTTGACTTAAACCAATTAACCGCTTTGACCTATCTCAGTAGATCTTGATCCCCAGAATATATGCAGCTTCTACCAAATCCTTCATGGAAAAACACTTCCCAAGATATGTCTTAACATTTTGCAAACTCGGAATGTCTTTTCCCATAATTAATATGTCATCGACATAAAGCATTAGGAAAATTACATTACTCCCACTAACTTTGTGATATACACATGGCTCATCAAGATTTTGAATAAATCCATACCTTTTGATTTCTTCATCAAATCTTTTATTTCATTGCCTTGATGCTTGCTTCAATCCATAAATGGACCTTTGAAGTTTGCATACACGGTTTGGAAATTGTGGATTCACGAACCCCTCAGGTTGCTTCATATAGATGTCTTCATCTAAGCGACCATTTAAGAAGGCGGTTTTGACATCCATTTGCCATATCTCATAGTCATAGTATGCCGCTATAGCTATGAGAATTCTAATAGCTCTAATGTCCGCTACAGGAGAAAATGTCTCCTCGTAATCAATGCCATAAGTTTGAGTAAAACCTTGCACAACTAGACGAGCTTTATAGACGTGTACATTTCCATCCATGTCAGTCTTAATCTTATAGAGCCACTTACTTCCAACCACCGTGGCGTTTGGAGGTAAGTCAACCTCTAGCCAGACTTCATTATCTCTCATGGATTGCATTTCCCCATTCATTGCAATCTGCCATTTTGCCTTGTCAGGACTTGCCATGGCAGCTTTATAACTAGTAGGCTCTCCAAGATCTCCTAACATAGTTTCCTCAACTTCTACGTTAAGACATAGACGTTCAGGTGTACGCGTATTCCTTACGGATCTACGAACGGGAATCACTTCAACTTCGGTGGAGGACCCGGACTTTCGTGTTCTCTTGGAAGTACGTTAGTGTTTTCGAAGGTAATGCATCTTCTTGATCATCTTCCGGATCATAAACTCTCCCACTAAATTCTTGAGATACGAGATCTCTTTCAACAAAATCTCCATACCTAGCAACAATTACTTTATTTTCGGTTGGATAGTAAAAGTAGTAACCCATAGTTTCCTTAGGGTATCCTACGAAGATACACTTTCTGAGATCTTTGTTGGAGTTTATCTGTGAGTCACGTCTAACATCGCCTTGCAACCCCGGACCTTTAAATAAGACAGTTAGAGCTTTACCATGCCATATTTCATATGGTGTCTTATCAACCTTCTTTGTGGGAACCATATTTTGAATGCGAACAATGATTCCAAAGCATAATCCCAAAAGGATAAAGGAAGAGTAGTAAGATTAAACATAGATCGTATCATGTCCAACAATGTACGATTTCTTCTCTCGATACACCATTTTGTTGTGGAGTATATGGAGAAGTGAGATCTGGACAATTCCATTCTCAACTAAGTAATCTTTAAACTCTTGGCTTAAATACTCGCCTCCTCTATCGGATCGAAGATCTTTAATCTTCTTTCCCAATTGCGTTCTACTTGACTTTGAAAACCTTAAATGTTTCAAACACCTCATGTTTATGCTTAAGTAAATAAACATAACCATAACGGTGAAATCATTAGTAAAGGTTAAGAAGTAGCTAGCACCTCTCTTTGACACATGTCTAAGTGGTCTACACACATCAGTATGAATAAGACCAAGTAGATCAGAAGCCCCCTCCATATTGCTATGAAAAGGTTTCTTAGTCATCTTCCCCGATATGCATGACTCACATTTATCAAATGATTCATCATTGATATTTTGCAAAAGCCCTTGTTGTTGCAGCTTATGCATGCGAGCCTTGCCTATATGAGCAAGTCTACAATGCCAAAGATAAGAAGAATTCAAGTCTAACTTTATCTTCTTGTTAATGCTAAACATCGAATTATTATTATTGTTAGATTCATTTCAAATCACATCAATTTCAAACACATCATTCACAGTAATTGCTTTAAAATAAAATACACCATTTAAAGAAACATCAATTCTATTATGTGAAATAGTATGAGTAAAACCATCATCCAACAAAACTGAAAAGGAAACAACACCTTTAGTTATAGAAGGTGCGTAATGACAATTGTTTAATAACATTACTAAGCCCAAAGGCAATACTAAACTAAACGTTCCTATGGCTTCAACAGCTGCATGTGCGCCATTTCCCACGTGCAGATATTGCTCCCCATAGGCAAGCTTCCTCTTCACTCTAAACCCCTGCAGTGTATTACAAATGTGAATACCACAGCCCGTATCATATACCCAGGAATTATTATGATTTAGAGTAAATAATTCAATGACAAATAAATTACCAGAAGAACCGGCGCCCAAGGACCCTTCGTACTTCATTTTATTTGCCCGCAATTCATCAAGATAGAGAACACAGTTTCTCTTCCAATGCCCAACGCTCTTACGGTGGTGGCATGCTTGATCCTTTTAGGATTATCCTTCCTAGGAGTAGGGTTCTTCTTGGGTTGAGGTTGATAGGCCATCACTTGTTTGCCTTTGTCAACCTTACCCTTCCCTTCTTGTTGTTCGCAGCTGCGGTTTTGGCTTGTTAATCCTTCCACCACGAATAGCAAGTACCAGGCGAGAGGAACCTTTGAGGCAACCCTTTCTCATAATCAATAAGCAATGCGTGTAGGTCAAGAATCTTGTCTTCCCACGCGGTGCATATTGAAATTCGACAAAACCATTAAAATCCTTGTTAAGGGATCGATTAATCGATTCACAACCATGTCATCATCATAAGTTTTGCCAAGTGCTTTGAGTGGTCCATGTAACCTTTCATTTCCAAAGACATGAGCACTCACGGGTTTACCCTCACCTTGCCTACAGTTGTGTAACGCGTCGGTCAAGTCATAAATCTCGACAGCAGCTGGTTTCTCAAACATAGTCCGAAGTTCATTGAGCATATTAAATGGGAAATAATGTTCGAACTGCTTTTGAAGAGCAAATTCTATTGTTCCCAACATAAGACAAGCCACATCATTATGACGCTTATACTCAAGTTGCCAAGCATCAATTTGAGCTTGAGTAGCATCAGGACCAGTTAGTTGTTCGGGGCAAGGTTCACAAAGATATTTCAACCGGTCAGCAACTCTACAGACAATTCTCAAAGAGCGGTGCCAATCATTGAAATTCTTAGAGCCAGTCAACTTTTCTCGATCAAAATAGTTTTTGAATGCAGAATTTAGTGCAGTGTTAGTGTTATCGTTATTTTGAGCCATTTCTACAGAAAAAAAGTTCAAGTATTAGTATTTTCGATAATACAACATTTCAAGAAAATAAAATATACCCAATGGTAATATAAACATATAACCATATAATTTTCTCGAAAAAACTAGGATCCAAATTATCATAGGTTCATTACATCAGTTGATCTGCTAGCAATGAACGTTCCAACTCCTAGATCATTATGGGATTTATATTTCCAACGCTATTGCAAATATAAACATGTTTCCTCCCATCTTATGCCATCGAGTCCAGGTCTCACTTCCTACTCAACTTAAGTGTCTAACTTAAAGAACTGCAAATATGTCCATGTAAGGTCCGACTTTACATAGAGATTTACCTCTCCATCACAATCTAGCCAAAATCTTGTCATGACGTAAATTGCAACTTCAAGTGTTCCTTTTAATTAGATGGCATATAACTTAATTTAAAAGGGTACTAGTTTTGATTTTATGTGGTCAAATCAAATATGTACAAAGATGTCATGCATTCATCTTGTAGCATAATTTTAATAAAAAACCTTTTATTACCAATTCATAAAGATCAAATTATCAAAGTTTTGATTGAGGTATTGGGTTCACCAATCAAGGAATTTAGTGATAATTATAATCCATTATACCGTACTTTTGCATAAGGGTAAACACTTAGTGTTTCGGATAATTACCACCGAAGTGGTGCATGGAATTAGCACTAATTCGCCCTTAAGATGAGCTTGCACATTTTATGGCTTACTAAGTAGCTCCACTTGAACTTACAGGGGCAGAGGACCAGGTAAGCGCGAAGCATAACCTAAGACATCCTTTCAGTGTGACTGTGCGCACTTCTTTATTAACCCCTTTATAGTTCATTCTTATGGGTGAGCCGTTCAGACCATTTGTACCAAAGTCACCAATCAATTAAACTATTGAAAACTTAACTCTTCCAAAACAAATCAAATTTCGCCATTATTTAGTCCGTATTATTTTTTTCTATTCAAAAAATTATCCTTTGCTTAAAACTGTCTAACATAATAAACAAACAAGTAACAAATAAAAAAATAAACTACTAAAAACAATGCGCACATAATAAACAATTTATACGTGTAAACAAGTAGTCACATGCAACTTATTCGATAAAACCCTATTAATAATCAATATCTAGGTTAAATTAATGTATATACTAATTAGGGTTTTCACTCTCACAATTAAGAGTGAGCCACATACATCGAAAAATCGATTGCGTAAACCCTAAATTAATAATATACCAAATTGCACATAATTGATTCATTAATATATATATATAATTGGAGTCTTCCCCAATTCAAGATTTATCGTAATTAACATGTCTCAACAATTAAACAATTATCAAAGCAACTCATCCATGACTAACATGCATGTATAATCATGGATATCATAACAATTTATACAAATAAGTCACAAAATCGCATATAAAAAAAATTCCATGACACATAACAAATTATTCACGAATTAATCACGTAATCAATATTAATTCTAGGTTTTAATAAGGTTAGCAAACAAGTTTCAAAACCATAAAAAAAAATTTTTAATGCGTCGACATAAAAAAAATTGGGGAACGCCCCAATATTAACAAAAAAATTCGACCAAAAAAAATAGAACATAAACCCTAGATTAATAATATCAAACAACATACAAGTATTTGTTTTATTACGCGTTTATGTAATTAATTACTCATTAAAACCAATGACTCGTGATGCCACTGTTGGAATTATATATCAAGACATTCAAATAAATAATCACAAAACCATCAAAGTAATCATGCAGAAGCGTATAGGATTTATTAATGAACAATTAATTAACATAAAAGAATATGCATACCTTTTCTTGATTCTATCCGAACAAGAATCAAATCCACAAATTAGCAACGGATGAACCCTAATTTGATTTAGTTAGGATTATATGAATTACCCCTTACCGTTTTGTAATTCAATCCAAGATAATAACAATAGTGTGTTATTACTATGTTCTTGTACACACGTACTAAACCGAATTAAAGTAATGCTACTTTTTATCAAACCAAATAACTTGATGTTTGGAAAAGATTGGATCGACACCTATGGGGGTGTTCGACCGGTTTTAGCAAAGCACACACACAAAACAATTTTTAGGTTTAGCTAATGAGCACAAGGGATGGAAAAATAAAACCCCTAGCCTTGTTTATATACCCAAGCAAACTTGGTGAACAAGTTGATTTTCTTTCCTTGTTTTGTGTCCCTAGGCCGATCGGTTTGGAGTCCCCTTAAGGGATTCCGGAACCTTCCCAACTTTTGCAATTTAGTCCTTTTCCATAAACATTTAACGACCTTTAGTCCATTACATTAATTACTTAACGTCCGTTAGTTATTTCGTTAAATAAATAAATAAATATAACATTTATATTTAATTATTAACTTTAAATTCTCATACGTAAAGTGTGCAATCCCATAGTCTCGAGTTCGATCCTAACTCACGTCTACTAATTTATATCCATAAAACTAACACAGACGGCATGTTTATTGAAGGTGTTATCCTTCATAAATTTGCTTACATGGCATTACCAGATCAGGTAATCGATGTTATTGATGGTGATGCAATTGTGTTGCAAAGTTCCGAAGCGAATGCAAAGAGAGTGGAAGAATGTTTGGTTGCAACTATCAAGATTGGAGTATGATGCTCTGTGGATTCAGCGCCACAACGAATGAAAATAGAGGAGCTTCAGAAAGTTGATGGTGTCGTTAAAGAAGTTTCAGAAAGTTGAAAGGTCGTACCTAAAGAGGAGCTCGATGTTGGTTTAGTTAACTGCAGTCATGAAGATGAAGCAATGAGGAAGATGATACTTGTGAGCATGATATGATAGACAATGTATATAACTTTGTTCCTTTTTAAGAGCTATTTGCATGGTCATCAATGAGTAATTATCTCTATGATAGTTAATTTCAGTGTGTTAAGTTTTTTGTAGCTAAGTTGGTAAGTAAACTATGATTGGTAGTTTGTACATATTTAATTACATTGTGAACTTTTAAGTCACTAAAAATGATTGTTTTATATAATCCGTGTATAATTTAGCTTGGGACTTGGTTTACATTTTGGATGTTAGTATATAATATATACGAATTATATTGCAAAAAATTTTAGTTGTAATTGTAGTTTGCTATGTAATTCTTAGTCAATAGTTTTGTTAAGAGTTAAAATTCATTATGTTTTTTCTCTTTGTGTTTATAAAAATTGAAATAAATTATGTGTTTAAAATGGATACTAAAAAACTACAAGTAATAAATTTTGTCAAAAAATGATAATTACATTGAATAAATGTACTTGCAAAGATACTACAATAATGAGCGACTATGGGAGGAGTGGTAGAGGTGTACAGTGAGTGGTGGTCACTAGAAAAAGTAATGAAATTGAAGGTTAGGACTTAGCAATTGTAGAATGAGAACTAGCATGATGTACCATTTTATCTCGCATAGAGTAGTAACTATATCATAACATAATAATTAACTTGAAAATAGTTTTCTTGTAGTGTTGCACACTTTACACCTTGCTTCCGCAAATAGCCAAAAGTAATAGACCATTCCTTGTCATTTCACATTAACATATGCATGGCCTCACATACATTGTCATTGTTTTTAATAGTTTATGAGGGTTAAAAGAATCATACGGGTAACGGTTTCTCTCATTGCGGTTTTGTTGTTTTCTTCTATTTTATTTGCATCAATTAGGTAAATCATGTTCTTAATTAACTAATTTGTTTTTACTATTTTGTTGTGTTGCAAAGCTATTGCACGTTTGAAACTACTACGTCATGTAACGCCATCCACAATGGGTCTTCCTGGCATACGTTTAAAAGGACAGAAAATCTACATGGCAACTGTTTAATCCATTGTAGGAGCTCCAAATGGCAAGTTTGTGTAAATGAGGTTCAAGTCTGTACACACGAATACTAACTCTTGAAAGTGGGGTCCTCCACCATGAATTTAATTAAATGAATTGAAATGAAACATTTAATAATTAATTATATAGGACAATGTGTCAGTTTTTAGATTTTGGTAAAAGTTTAATGGGTTGTGACAAATTCTATAAAAGATAGTGAAATGGCGATTTGTCACTGTATTGAACTTAAAATAAGTATTGCATTGAGGATGCCTTAAGTGTTTCTCAAACTATTACGTCATGTAAGTGTGTCTAGAGGCTCTGATTGATACATCTTGAAACTTAATTTTATCCGTTTGCTAAAAAGTTAGGCATTCACCCTCATACAAAACCATAAAAATGAATATAGCATATAACATATAGAGTAAACTACACTGTTCGTCCTTGTGGTTTGCGTTGACTGACAAGTTTCGTCATTTGAAAAAAAAATGCACCATCCTTCCTTAAATGCGAAAAGTTATGTACCGTTGGTCCTTTGCTTTAACGAGACACACTACCAGCCGTTAAGTCTAGACATGTAAGGGTATTTTCGTCCTTTTACCATTTCTCTCTACTTCATCTTTCCCACTCAATAATACCTCCACTTTTTGTTCATACAACCATCACCACCGACCATCATCTTTCTTCATACTTCATCTTTCCCACACATTAATACCTCCACTTTTTGTTCATACAACCATCACCACCGACCATCATCTTTCTTCATACCATCTTTCATTCAAAATACCATTTTAATACTCATCTTCTTTATACCTTATAAATACACTAAAAAAATCACCATTTCGATACCCTCACTATCATAATTACACTCCAACAATTTCACCGGTTCCGGTTAAATTTCAGTAGATCCGGTCAAACATTTAAAAAAAAAACCCTTAAATATTTCTAAAAAGAACACATAAGAAACAAAACACACACTACATCAATCCAATATTAATCTACACTCAACTTAAAGGGAAAAATATGTCAACTACTAAAGATTCATTCACACAAAATCTTTCTTTTCTCTACCAAGTTTCAAAAACCATCAGCACTACAAATCCCACTAATAATATGCATCTATCACCACCATTTGTTGATGTCATCACCACTACCATGACCACTCTTGAAACAAAGACAACGAAAGAAGAGATTTCTACTCCTAAAAAAAGTGTGTGTCGATATAGTGTAAAAGAGGATGAGCTTTATGACGGGATACCTCGCTACCCTGCTGCTTTATCTAAAAATCAAGATCCAAAAACTTGAGGGTAGGTGAATATTTGCCTATGATTGATCTCAAACGGGGATGCATATTTATTTTGTGGGAAATTGATGAATTTTGGTTGTTTGGATTTAGATTCATTTTTTCGGTGGTTTTGAGCGTTTCAACTTTGATTTTCGTTTGACTTTAGTGGGTGTTCTTGATTTTTTATTTATATATTTATTTTTTGTATTGAAAAGTAAAATTTAGATTTGACACCGTGAATATTGGATCTTGAAATAAAGTTTGTAATATTGGGAATGATATTCATCTTTTTAGTATGGATAAAATTAATTGTGAATTTGTGATGAAATTTGTAACTTTGCATATTGTTGTCAAACTAGTCTTGAACAAAATCGCAAGTTATGTATGTAACTTATGAATTAATGTAATCTTTGGTAAAATGTAATAACTGATAAGCTTGTTTTCTCCTTTTCTAAAAGTGTGTCTTCGTCTATCTTAATAGTAACTTATTTGAAAAAAAAAAAAAAAAAAGTCAAGTCATGGATAATTAGTTTCCATGTATCATGTGTTCAAGAATCAAATCTTCTTGTGGTATTACACTATCTTATAGTTATATATGTCCCGTTCCATTTTTTTACTCTAGACACAAGTTCAAAACGGGGGATTGAAGTGTTTGAAGATTTTTTTTATTTATTTTATTGTTATTATTTTTTTTTTTTTTTTAAATGGGATGGATGAAGATGGGATTGTATGAGTTTTGTAGTTGGTGATGATATTTAATGAAGATCGAAGATCATGGGTTAGTATTTGTGGACTGGATTATGTGTTAGAGTTTTATGAAGATGAGGTGTTAGTGTTTATATATAATGAGAGAATGAGATGGGTGTGTTGGTTTTGGGGTTTTTGAGGGTTGTCGGAGGTGGTAGGATTGGTGGTGGACGGTGACGGCGAGACTGATGGTGGATGCTTGTAGTGGTGGGTGAAGAATAAGATGAAGAGATAGTGATTTGGTGGGGAGGTGTTGGAGGAGCGACTAAAGAAGAGAGAGAGAGAGAGAGATACAAAAGGAAAAATGATTGTTTTATATTTATGTGTAGACTTAATAAGACGAAAGTACCCTCATTTAAGGACGGACGATGCATTTTTTTCGGTCAAAGGACGAAACTCGTCGGTCAACGCAAACCACAAAGACGAACGGTGTAGTTTACTCTAACGTATGTATGCAATAGCTTGTACTTTAAAGAACTCCCTCAAGTTGTACTTGAATATATTCATTACAGCTTAAATGCTCAATAGTCATTACCACCAGCTAAGTCCAAATAGGAAAACAGTCACAAGTTTTCTATCAATCCTTGGTATATGACCATATACCCATACGATAGATATTGACAACATTCGCAACTTGAAAAGAAATAGTTAAATAATCGCTTTGAAAACGCAATGCAAACAACCACTTATAACTTTTCTAGTTGTCCACATTTTGCGAATTACGGACATGAATATCAATTCCTTTTCTATCTTTTGGGATTAAAAGGACACCATCACCTCGCGTTCCAGTAAACATAGCTCTTCTAAAGGAATAGAGAAGTTTTTACGCATGCACCTCCTGCCACTTCAAATATTAGAATCAAAGAGATACCAGACATCAATACTGAACCACCAAGAGGAGTGCATTGTGCTTTCTACTTCAATATTTGTATCAACTACTTCTACTGCCACAACAACTCTTAGGCACTCAAAATCTCAAGAAAAAAACAATGGAGGTACCTCGCATATCCTCGATCATCTTCACAAAAATGCATTTTAAACAACAATTGTGTTTGGTTTTAAATTGTAATAGTAGAGAATACTTAATGGATGAACACACTATCTAGTTACAACACAGCTTAGTCAAACAACCAACTATTTAAGAATTTGGAACAATCAGACAGAAACTTGTCTCGTTGAGATTAAAAGAAAAATCATTCACAAACCATGATACAAATCTTACAATTTCACCTTAAGTAGTTTGACCAGAGCAGGATTTTTGAATACGCATGTTTCAGTATCAGGAGTATACACATTCAAGTTCTTCTGCTTTTGTTCCTCGACGTGTACATTTGGTATCCTTCTCTTTGTGTCATGATTTTGTATTTGGAGGGTCTTCGGGATTGCTTAAAATTTTCTGCTTATCAGTTTATTTTTTACTAACATGTATGCAGTTTGAACTTTTTAAATAAAGCATGCTGCGGTTTTAACAGTGGCACCTCCAGTGGATGTACATGCCGGCAGTGTTCTAAAATTCCGCAATGGCATTTGCTGTGGAACAGCTCATCATTTTATCTGGTACGTGTACTGTGCACAAAACATTATGGCTCTATCAGAGTTACATGCTTTTCTGATTTGTGGATCATCATCAGTTCATCATCACAGGTCGAGAGAAAATAGTCATCTCAGCGTCTTGCTTCTAGTATAGAAATTCTTCACCAAAATGCATGATTGAATGTTTACAAGTTGCATCCTAAAAGAAGTTGGACCATTATTCCTTAAAGTTATAATGCAATATAAGTCTAGTCTTCCCACTCCCAAGGTACAGACAAAAGGAAGGTGCATGTCAAGTTGCTTACATCTTGGAAAGATAACGCAACTAACTCAGGTAACATTCCGACCACGAATACTATATGTTGGTTAACTGTTGCATCTAGTTTTGATCTGTAACATTTGTAATATTGTATTGTTGCAGTATTTGCACAAAGATGGTTATACGATTATTCATAGAAATTATTTATTAGTATTAGTCAAGGAATTAGTGGATGATAGACAATGTTGATGCTAGCTAGTCATGCTATTTGGATGACATGATTAAAGTTATAATGCACTATAAGTTTAGTCTTCCCACTCCCAAGTTTTCTTCAAAGTCTATTATATATGATTATACATAGAAATTAGTTATTGCTAGTGTTAGTCAAGGAATTAGTGGATGATAGACAATAGGTGTTGCATGCAGTCTCCCCTACCCCAACAATGGGGCGAAATAGCCATCTTTACTATGGGATGTTATTAGTTGTACTGACAGCTTCTGAAGCTGTTAACAGTGACAGAGGATTCTCGCTGGGTAAATCCGGTCCCTTTGCATAGCAGTGACTAAATCAATAGTTGTATACCTCGACAATGAAATTATGAAAGTTTTGCTTTTATTCATAATTTATTAAAGTGCTTACTTCAAGAGCTTCCTCTTAAAATTCATGAGCTAAGTACAAATATACAAATGAAGTAAGCTAGTGTTTCATAAGTCAAATATACCAAACATGGAAAGAAATACACTATGTACAAACAACCAAGGAACACAAATAACATAAATCAAACGAAACCTCTCAGGCTTTATATCTTGCATAGCATTGATGCATAGCTTACAACCCCATTGGACCGGTCCAAATTCAGTTTGAGCATATGTTATAAAGACATTGGAGGGAAAAGTAAACGTATTGGGAACATCTCTTTTTTATTTCACACTCGATCTTCAAAAAGTATTATGAACCAGCTTGTGCCATTTCCACACTTCAAAGTTATATTCAACGTTACCCTTCTTAAGACCTATAACAATCAATTAATCAAAATAAGGAATCTTTAGAGTGACCAATATAGAATGTCAGAAGACATTTATATACAAAACAAAGTACAATGAGGTATGCAATGTTGTTGTGCTACTCTTGTTTGTTGTTCCCAAATTTTGCTTATTCCGAAATCATAATGGCAGATTAAAACAAGTTAAGCTATTACTAATTTCTTAAGCATAAATATGCAGGACACCACTGAGAATCACCAGTTAGTTACTTTGTTACAAATCTAACATTAATGCAGACTAATAATTACTACTAGTAATTGCTTAAATTACATTAGGAATCAATAAAGATCCGTAAAAATACCAGAAAATTTATTATACCAATGAACATACGAATTCAGAAAATTGAATTGGTCCAACACACATACATTCACATTAGAAACGTTCCACCTAATCTATGCATAAAAAGGTTCCACCTAATGGAAGAGTTGATATAAAACGCAACAAGAACAAAAACACCCACTCCATAAAAAACATGAACACAAACCCCTTGTTCAATCCAAAAACGGGTATCAAGCATAACAACCGTAACAGCCTAAATGTGTAAAATTATTAAAAAAAAAATGACCTAATCGGTTGAGTCTTTTCATTCAGGCATTTAATTAAACACAAATAAAACAACTTAATTGGTGAACTATTGTTTCTTTGGTAAGTTTCTTCCATTGTCTAATAAGCGAGAGTTAGTTCATTGAACGTGCTGCTCGTAATTATAAAATACATGATTGAATGTTTACAAGTTGCTTACATCTTGGACCATTATCCCTTACATTATAGGTGATGCTACAAACTTGAGACAGATCCGATCCAATTAAACACCACCATCTTCTTACTCACCTTACTCCGATCCATTGGGTACCAGTCACATCGTCGCCGGAAACCTCACGCGCCTCCACGCGCCACCCGCTACGTCGCCGGAATTTTATTTTCCGGCGATCTCAAGCAATTAAGCCCGGCACCCTCTTTGCCGGCGTGTTTTTTGGGCTTTTCCTGCTGATCGGAGCCATACCACTTTTCCAGCTGAGTTTCTTCCGGCAAAGGCTCCGACATATTTTATATTTTATTTTATTTGTATTTTTGTTTCTTGCTTGTTCTTTTCTTTTGCAGGTTGTTTGGGGACCCGTGGGACTTACCTCCTGCAGCCACCACTGTTAACTGCCGCCGGCAGCCGCCTCCTGCCGTCATCACTGCTGACCGGATTTTATTCCGGCAGCAGCGGAGTGTTTGTTTTTCTTAGCCCTCTTTTACTCTTATTTACTCTTAATTAATTTTTACTCTTATTTCTTTGCCTTACCGTTTGGGGTTTAGGGTTGGTGTGTTTTCACGTTGTGTGTGACTTCTTGTCCTTGTTTTTTTGGGCCTCTTTGCTGTAGGGTAGAGTTGTTTTTCGGAGCCTTGCTGTCGTTTGTTTGAGGTAGGATAGACGCTTTGGTTAGCGATGCTCTCCTGAGGTCATGTCTTGCCGATTTGGGGGTAGGTGTAGGCGGGGTAGGCGTGGTAGATGGGGGAGGTGGGGTAGGCGAGGTTGATGGGGTGGCGGGGTAGATGGGGAGATGGGGTAGGCATGTTAGATGGGGTGAGGGGTAGGCGGGGTTGATGGGGTGGCGGGGTAGATGGGGAGGCGGGGTAGGCGTGTTAGATGGGGTGAGGGTAGGCGGGGTTGATGGGGTGGCGGGGTAGATGGGGAGGCGGGGTAGGCGGGGTAGATGGGGTGATGGGGTAGGCGGGGTGGTTGGGGTAGGCAGGGTAGATGGGGGAGGTGGGGTAGGCGGGGTAGATGGGGGAGGTGGGGTAGGCGGGGTGAGCGGGGTAGACGATTTAGTAGGGGCTCGAGGGTTTAGGGGGGGTAGGGGCGTCGCTAGAGTTGCGTCATCTCGTAGGATTAGGGTGGGTACTTGGAATGTGGGGTCCTTGACAGGTAAGCTTTTCGAGCTTGCGGATGTGCTGAGGAGACATAAGGTGGACATTGCGTGCTTCCAGGAGACTAGATGGAAGGGCTCCAGCACGAGGGAGGGTAACGGCTTCAAGCTTTGGTACTCGGGCTCCAAGACAGCGAGAAACGGAGTTGGTATTATTTTGGTAGCGGACCTAAAGGATAATGTAGTGCAAGTGATCCGGAGGAGCGATAGGATCATGGCGGTTACGTTGGTCATCGAAGGGGAAACCGTTAACGTAATTAGCACATATGCACCTCAGGTGGGTCGGAGCGAAGCAGAGAAGAAGACCTTTTGGGACTCCCTCGACGAGCTTGTTAGGGAGTGCCCCTCGGACCAACGTTTGTTTATAGGAGGTGACTTGATTAGCCACGTAGGAGCAACCTCAGATGGCTACGCGGGGGTCCATGGTGGTTTTGGCCTTGGAGTTAGGAATGATGAAGGTCGATCTATTTTAGAGTTTGCCTTGGCCCACGACTTGGCGGTAGTGAACTCTTTCTTCAAGAAGAAAGATGTGCACTTGATCACCTTTCAGAGTGGGGGCCACAACACTCAGATTGACTATCTGTTGGTGCGAAGAGGAAACCTAAGGGCATGTAGGGACTGCAGGGTTTTCCCTGGTGAGACATGCTCATCCCAACACAAATTGTTAGTCTTGGATTTGTTTTTCGTGAGGCAACAATCTAGGAGAGCTGTGACCAGGTGCACGAGGATCCTTTGGAAGAATCTGTATGGTGGGGCGGCAGAGTCTTTCAGAACGAAAGTCTATGAGGGAATTGCATCTCGGGCGGCGGACTTGACCGCCAGAGATGCGGACCAATTGTGGACCGTTTTGGCCGACGTCATTAAAGACGCGGCTAAAGAGTCACTCGGTGTGGCTAGGGGGACAGCCATGACCCAACCATCCAACAGGGAATCTTGGTGGTTTAGTGAGGAGGTGCAAGCCAAAGTTGCAATGAAACAATCCGGATTCATAGAACTTCTTCGGTGTCGAGAGGGTCACCAAAGTTGACATTACAGCCGCGGAGGAGAGGTATAAGGTAGCCAAAAAAGAAGCGAAAAAGGCAGTGTCTCAGGCGAAAGACAAGGCGTACGAAGATTTGTACAAGAAACTGGACTCCAAAGAGGGGGCAATCGATATTTTCAGGATTGCTAAAGCCCGAGAGAGAAGGAGGAGGGATCTAGGAAACGTCAAATATATCAAAGATGATGGCGGACGAACCATTATGGTCGAAGAAGATATTAGGAAAAGATGGGGAGAGTATTTCTCCTCACTTTTCAACGGAGGAAGCACCGAAGGTAGTGGGGAAGAAGAGTACACTAATATAAGACCCGAATGCTACTATTCGAGGATCAGTCAACCAGAAGTGAAGGTTGCACTTCAAAAGATGGGAAGAAACAAAGCGGTAGGGCCGGACCAAGTCCCCATAGAAGCGTGGAGATGCCTGGGCCAGGAGGGGGTAGAATGGCTGACTCGACTCTTCAACAAGATCTTCTCCGGTGCAAAGATGCCTGAGGAATGGAGACTTAGCGAAGTCATCCCCATCTTCAAGAACAAGGGGGTGCGCAAGTGTGTAGCAACTATAGGGGCATCAAGCTCCTTAGCCACACCATGAAGCTGTGGGAGAGAGTTATTGAGAGGAGGCTGAGAAGGGAGACGAGGGTGTCTGAGAACCAATTTGGCTTTATGCCTGGAAGGTCTTCTATTGAGGCTATTCACCTTCTCAGGGGCCTCATGGAGAAGTACAGAAAGAGACAAAAGGACCTGCATATGGCTTTCCTAGACCTTGAAAAGGCATACAATAGTATCTCATGAGAGTTGATTTGGAGAACTCTTGTTGATAAGGGAACCCCAAGGAGGTATGTGAGAGTCATTAAGGATATGTACGAGGGGGTCAAGACCCGTGTACGGTCCACCGTGGGGATCTCAGAGTTCTTCCCAGTGAGAGTTGGGCTCCACCAGGGATCTGCTTTAAGTCCCTACCTCTTTGCCTTGATCCTGGATGACTTATCTCGAGGGATTCAAGAAGGCATCCCGTGGAGCATGATCTTTGCTGACGACATTGTATTGGTGGCGCATACGGTCGAAGGTTAAACATCGACTCGGCGGAGGGAGGCTCTGGAAGACAACCGCCTTCGGGTGAGCAGAGATAAGACCGAATACCTGAGATGTGCTTTTGGGAGAAGCGAGCCAGGCCACCTCGAGGATATTCGTATCGGCGACCAGATCCTGCCACCCAAGGAGTCATTTAGATATCTAGGATCGATGATTCACAAATCGGGGAGGATAGATGAGGACGTAACCCACCGGATCAGAGCTGGTTGGACGAAATGGAGGGCGGCATCGGGAGTCCTTTGTGACACGAAAGTCCCTTTAAAGCTAAAGGGGAAATTTTATCGAGTGGCGATTAGACCGGCTATGCTGTACGGATCTGAGTGTTGGCCCATCTCCAAGGCCCATGCTAACAGGGTAGAGGTGGCGGAACTGAGAATGCTAAGATGGACTTGTGGTAAAACCTTGCTTGACATGATCCCGAACGGAGTTTTCAGAGAAAAACTTGGAGTCGGAAATATTATCTCGAAGATGAGAGAAGGTAGGTTGAGGTGGTTCGGCCATGTCAGGAGGAGACCACAAACAGCGCCGGTTAGAAGGGTCGAGGCGCTAGTAGTAGATGGAGTGAGAAGAAGGGGCAGACCCAATCTCAGGTGGGAAGATAGACTTAAGCTTGATATGTCGGAGCTTCTCTTGTCGGAGGACATGACCTCAGATAGGAAGGTGTGGAGAGATAGGATTAGGATTTGCGGTTAGATTTGGCTAGGGTCCTTAGGGGGTTTTAGGTGGTTTTGGTGTGTTAGGCTCTTAGGCGTCTCTTGGCTGCATTGCCCCGGCATTTTTTTTTTTTTTTTTTTTGCTCTGCCGTAGATGTAGGCCCCGTGCGTTGCTTTTGCTTTAGCTTGGTCCTTCTTAGGTTTGCCTGCTTTTCTTGCCATGTTTTTGTTTTGGTGCCTGTTTCTATGCTCTGCCATTCCTTTAGATTTTGGTGCCTTTTTTTGTGTGCCTATGCTGCTCCTTTTGGTCTGCTTGCTTTCTTAGGGCTTTGTTTTTGTTTGTTCTTGTTTGTGTGCCTTTGCATGTGCTCTCCCCTATGCCCCGTCACTTTGTTTTTTGTTTTCGTTTATGCTTGTGCTTGTTACTTTTTTGTCTTATGCTTTCTTCTTTTCTCCTATCTCTCACCCCTTTTGCACTTGCCGGAGGTCTCGTTGGAGCAGCTCTCTACCCCGGATTTATCCCGGGGCGGGGTAGGATCTGCTACATTTACCTCCCATACCCGCCCATGGGATTTTGGGTATGTTGTTGTTGTTGATTATAGGTGATGCTAGTCGTGCTATCGTTGGCTATGATTAAAGTTATAATGCACTATAAAACTAGTCTTCCCACTCCCAAGTCTTCTTAAAGTCTTCTGTGCTTATACATAGAATATAGGTGTTGCTAGTAAAATTGTAGGCTTGTAGGACCACAATTTTTTGTCTCAAATAAATAAATGATTACTACAAATTTGGTACTTCCATCCCCAACGTGGTGTGAACAAGGGCTTATTGTAATACATGTAAAACTCAAATAGATTATGTCTCTGAAATACTTCCTTAATTCTGAGTTCTGGACTTCAAACCTTGTTTAGGTCTGAAACAAAATTTTAATTTTTGAAAATTCCAAATAACCGTAAGAGTGTAAAACAACAGTAAAATAAATATGACTAATGACAGACCCAGTTTGACCTAACAACCAATATGAGTAGAACTTAGCACATCATACACATCATTCCATATAACTCTGCTATCAACCAACTTTAATAACAACTAGCGTTTCCTCCTAAGACCTAACAACCGAGTTTGACCAAAAATCTATCAAACATGAACCTACATGGATAGGACTCAACAAAGTGAGTAAGTGACAACAAAGGGATTTACCTTTCTAAAACCCAAGGTATTAGCAGTTCATAGATGCAATGAGTATGTGATCACAAGTATCAAACATTAGTCATCTATACCAGAATGGTTTCAGCCAGTGGTTTCATTAATATACATAGGCTCAAAAGTGGGCTTGTTCCGCCTGTTCATGATCTCAAATCTGTCGAAAATAAGAATACAGAAATATGTAAGCCAAAGATCAAAGAGCATTTTAACATCACATGAAGCACCTGTATACATAACATCTCAAAGACTTATGTTAACTCCTTGGCCGATTACAAACTCATTTTTCTGGATATTTACATACTTTCGAGGCAAAAGGTGAAAAGTATTACCACATGGTCAAAACAACGCTCCAAATCATATGTAGCAACGTAACCTAAGGCTATTCGTTATCACATAAGAAAATTGATATTAGTTAACACATGATAAAATCTGAACCACATTTAAAGCTTATGTTAGTTGATGGCATGATTAAAGTTATAAGTGGAGGATAGAAAATAGGTTATTCTTATGTTATAAGTGCAGTCTTCCCTACCCCAAATCTTCTTTAAAGTCATTCCTGATATGATTATACGTAGAAATTGTCTTGCTCAACCCGACTATAAAAAAACAATACTTATTCTTATGAAATCAAGTAAATTTCCAAAAATGAATTCACCACAAGCAATAATTCACTTATCATCTTCCTCTCTTATTTCTTTTCTCTTTTTCGGTCTCGCGATAACATGTCTTATTTCCACCACCGTCTCCACTTCATATGGTGGTAATGAGACTGATTATCACGCGTTGTTGTCATTCAAATCAAAGATCACCCAAGATCCAAACAAATTTTTTTACCTCGTGGAATCATTCCTTTCATTTCTGTGACTGGAGTGGTATTTCATGTGGAAAGCGGCACAAACGAGTGACTGCTTTACGATTATTTTCGAAAGGCTTAGAAGGCTCGTTGTCTCCTCATGTAGGAAACCTCAGCTTCCTCCGTGAGCTTTATCTCACGAACAACAGCTTTCAAGGAACCATCCCTCATGAACTTGGTCGTCTATCAAGGTTACGTCGTCTTAATCTTAATGAAAACAACATCAGTGGAGTCATTCCAACAAACTTGTCTGGTTGTTTTAACCTCGAAGAGCTTTGGCTCTCTCGAAATAATCTACTTGGAAGCATACCCAAGGAGATGAGTTTACTCTCGAAACTTGCTATTCTTGTAATTGAGAATAATAAGTTAACAGGTGTAATCCCACCTTTCTTGGGGAATATTACATCAATGGAAGTGTTCAGTATTTATGGGAACCCGTTGGGTGGGAGAATTCCAGATACCTTGGGTCAATGGAAAAGCTTGACGGAATTTCACTCTGGTGAGTGCAACTTATATGGAAGCATCCCTCATTCAATTTTCAACCTCTCACTCCTAGTTACTTTTTCCTTACCCGGTAATCACATCACTGGTAGTCTTCCTTCAGAAATTGGTAATCATCTCCCAAATCTTCAGTGGCTACAGTTATGGGGTAACGAACTTACCGGAGTTCTTCCACCTTCTATTTCTAATTGTTCTAAATTAGTAAAGCTTGAAATGGGTAACAACAGTTTTAGTGGGAAGTTGTCAACCGATTTTTCAAAACTAAGAGATATTAAATATATAATGTTACAGTATAACAACTTCCATGGACGCAAAGAAGCTGATGACATGAGGTTTATTGATTCTTTGAAAAACTGCACCAAATTAGTAGCTCTGGATCTTGGTGAATGCAGTATTATAGGAGTGCTTCCGATATCAATAGGTAATCTCTCTCATCAACTCAGCTTTCTAAATTTAGGAGACAATTAATTATTTGGAAGCCTACCTTCAAGTATAGGAAGTCTAGTTGGTTTGACCTATTTAGATTTAGGGCCTAATTTGTTCAAAGGAAATATCCCCACTACCATTGGTAAATTACAAAAGCTACAAGTTCTTGATCTATATAGCAATCAATTTTCAGGGCCTATCCCTGATGCCATTGGGAACTTATCACTATTGACTGAACTTTATTTAGGAACCAACAAATTAGAAGGCCATATTCCATCAAGCCTTGGGAATTTTAAACAACTTAATGGGTTAAACCTTAGAAACAATAGACTCAGTGGTAATATACCCAAGCAACTTTTTCAACTTCCATCACTAACTAATTTTTTAGCCCTTTCACACAACAAGACCAGAGATTAAAGATCTCAAGATGTTGAGCTATCTCAGTTTAGCTTATAATAATTTATCAGGTCCCATTACTAGTAGCCTTGGTGAGTGTATTAGCCTTACAAAGTTATACCTTAGTGGCAATAGATTTGAAGGCATAATACCATCTTCATTAAGTTCCTTGGGAGGATTGGAGGTATTCGACATTTCTGAAAATAATTTATCAGGTAGAATTCCACAATTTTTAGAAAAATGGAAATCCTTAGGATATTTGAACCTATCCTTTAATGATTTTGAGGGTGAAGTTCCGGTTGTAGGAGTGTTTGCCAATGCAAGTGCATTTTCAGTTTTGGGGAACAATAGGCTCTGTGGTGGTTTGGTTACACTTGAGTTACCCAAATGCATGGAGAGGGATAGACACGAAAAAAGGTTTCCATTCTTCATATTAGTCATTGTGATTGCATCGACGTTGCTCATCGTATTTTTGTGTGTATATCTTTTGTGTAAGAAGAAACGCAACAGCCAAGCATCTCAATCTTCAGGGAATGAACGGTTCTTGAAAGTATCATACAATCAACTTCTCAAGGCTACTGATGGCTTCTCTGCAGCAAATTTGATTGGCGAGGGTGGGTTTAGCTCTGTTTATAAAGGAATCCTCGATTCTAATCATAATAAACCTGTTGCAGTCAAAGTTCTGCATCTTCAAAATAAAGGAGCTCACAAAAGTTTCTTAGCAGAATGTGAAGCATGGCGGAATATTCGACACCGCAATTTGTTAAAGATAATAACTTCATGTTCAAGTTCTGATTTCCAAGGAAATGATTTTAAAGCTCTGGTTTACGAGCTTATGCCCAATGGAAGTGTACACAATTGGCTTCATTCAAGTGCAGATACATCGAAACTTAACCTTCTTCAAAGAATAAATATTCTTAGAGATGTTGCAACCGCATTTGATTATCTTCACAATCGCTGTCAAACAACGATTGTTCACGGTGACTTGAAGCCTAGTAACATTCTACTTGATGCTGATATGGTTGCTCATGTTGGAGACTTTGGATTAGCTCGACTACTTGGTACAGACTTAAACCAAAACAGCTCAACCGGGGTTAAAGGAACAATTGGTTATGCACCTCCAGGTAGTATTCCATGATGCTTATATTTACTTACAGTTACAGTTTGTAAATTAGCTGACTGTTTTTAATTCGCACTGTAAATTAGCTAACTGTTTTTAATTCGCAGAGTATGGTCTCAGGAGCGAGATGACAAGTACTGGGGACGTCTACAGTTTTGGAATATTGTTACTAGAGGTGATGACCGGGAAAAAACCGACAGATGACATGTTCAATGATGGTCTTAGCCTTCATAAATTTTCTTACATGGCATTACCGGATCATGTAGTCGATGTTATTGATGATGATGCAATTGTGTTGCAAAGTACGGAAGCGAATGCAAAGAAAGTGGAAGAATGTTTGGTTGCAGTTATCAAGATTGGAGTATCGTGCTCTGTGTATTCCCCACCAAAACGGATGAAAATTGAAATTGTTGTCAACGAGTTGCAGCACATTCTCGATGTGCTTGACAAAATATAAGGTACTATGTTCTCCCATTTTGTAGAATCTGATTGTACATGAGTTTGTTAATAAATCATCACTAAAATGGTTTTATTTTTGAACTCTTTCAGTTCTATCATCAAGCTTGTATGGTGAAGTTGAGAGTAACTGCAACAAGGAGCGGTGCATGTCGTAGTTAAATAAATGTTAAATTCTTAAAGATGTTCGTAATTATGGTTTAATTTTCTTGTTGCATAAGTGTAAGAGTACATTTACATTCCTGGTGACGTATCATATGTATCAAGCATATTTGTAAGTGTGGTTTAATTTCCATGAATCCAATTTGTGGTATTGAATTCTACTTTAGTTTTACTTGATGTTCGATTCATTTTCATAAATTTGACTTTTTCTTGAATATCTAAATGAGAAAGCTTGAGGCTTCCCCCTCTTCTGGTTTCGAGCAGTGTATGGTTCAATTTTATAGAAAGTTAACCTCATGTTTGGTACACTGTATTATTACTGCAAGTATACTGTATTAAAAATGTGTCAATAATGACAGAAGTGGATTTCTGATACATAACATTAGGTTGTTCATTAAGCTTTATGGATAGTGAAATTAAATTGGTCCAACACACGTACATTCACATTAGAGACTTGAAACTTGAGAGTTGAGAGTGTTGCCAAAGTTACAATGTCAATAAGCTACTTAATGGAAGTTTAATTAACAAAAAAGGTGTAGTTATGTGGAAACATGTAACTTACAGTAATATGAAATGGGTTAAACATGAAACTGTACACCCACTCTTGTGAAACAAATCAAAGAACAGCGAAAACTAAAACGGGTCAAATTGGTAGACTCAAAAAATATCATTAACTGAACGTGTCATTATTTTGTTCCATTCCATCAGAGATTGAAGACCTCAAGATGTTGAACCATCTCGATTTATCTTATAATAATTTATCAGATACCATTACTAGTAGCCTTGTTCAGTGCATTAGCCTTACAATGTTAAACCTACAAGGCAACCACTACAGTTTCTGAGATAATTTCAGCCATGAATGAATTTGTTGCTCTTCTTTTCCGAAATGAACATAGTATTGATTCAAATAAGGAAGATCCATTGACATTACAAATGAGTTGATACATTGAGCTTGCCTACTGTATGACTACTCTTGCAAACAACACATCTAAAAAGATACACGCCAACCTTATTAACTGCTAGAGCAGAAATGAAACTAAAACATACACCATAGACGTCAGTGTAAGTATCGTTATCATCACTGCCTTTGAAGTTGATGTCGTCTCCAATCTGCCTTTAGAATTGAGAATCAGGCCATATGACGAATACATAATAAATCTTGACTTTACCCATCCAAGTACAAGCTCCAAATAACACTAATAACTAGCAATACACCACATTGATCACCTGCACAAACTAAAACAAACACTTTATCATTCTTTCGAGCTTCAAACATATGAATGACAGTAAATTTTAACGAATGGCATTGGTGATATCACTGAGCCTATTCCAGTAAATTGTTGCTCTTTCAAAGGGAAGAAAATATTTACGTTGTTAAGAAACTAACTGTCGAATACAGAGGACGCAATTTCAAACATTTTACTTATAAATGGATCAATTTACGTTATGTTATATTTAATGGGTTCAACAGGCTTAAAACATTCATTAAACATTATTTTTAAGCAAGTTTAAGAAAAGGACAGACCACGTTTGCAGGTCAACCTGATCCAGTCCAGACTAAAATTACCAGTTTGACTTGTTTCCCAACCTGACTAGCTGCCCGTTATGGAACACCTCTAGTTTAGATCATGTGTTACCTGTAAGGCTCCCAAGCCTGCATTGCCATGGGTTTGACTGATAAAGCATTAGCCAATGCTTTTCTGCAATGCAAAGAAATGGAAATACCAACGGGTTAGGGCTGAAGTGTCATATACATGGTTCACAATGTTAACGAGACTATGTCAAAAACAACCATTTACAGTAGCAACATTGGGGATCTTGCAACAAAAGTCAAACATATCAATAATGTTTTAAACACATAATTTTCTTGTGGAGCTGAAGTAATAACTTATGGAATGGGCTCAGTGCTATCACCAATGCCAAGGCTTACACAAGAAATAAATACAAGATAAGAAATAATCCTACCTTAATTAGCGATGGCTGAAGTAATACTAACTCCTGGAATGGGCTCAGTTATATCACAAATGCCAAGGCTTATCATTTGTTCACCAGGGTATTTTAGCTTATGTGTAGCCATTCTTCTACGAATCTGTAATTCCACCAACACATATCATGTATCTAAGTTTCTATATCCATGTCTTTATTTAGAAGAAACACGTGATAGTGATACCGATGTAAACCTGAATCTATAGTTACAAAAAAACATGTATAAGCTGAACCAAATAAGATCATAAGCCCAAAATAAGCTTAAAAACGACCCGGTAAGTTGAACGTTTCACCTAAGTAACCTCCAATTACACTAAAAGTTAAACTAATCATGTCAACCTCTAAAACCTCTATCTAATCTACCATTTTCATATAATCAAATCATACAAAAGAGGAAGTTTGACGGGCTCTATTTTGTGGCGAATTAGACCCGGTTTTCTCATTTCATAACCGGGCTTTATGCCTTTGTTTTTACGGACACCTTTATAGAGACCTTTTTTCCTATTAACAGGGCTCTATTAAGGGGGATTTGTTTCAGATTTTGTAGTAGTGTGAGAAAAGAGTGTTTATGAGTCAAAGAATTTCAGTACCAACTACCAAGGCACATAGCCATCTTACCAATCTTCGAACCCAAACACTCCTTTAAAACTAATCCTTACAGCTTTTAAAACTAATCCTTACAGATTTTAAAACCAAACTTAACAAAGATAATGCCTTTATATATGTGCTTCTTATCTCGAGGCAGAAGAAGGCTACATACATTATATTGGCTTCAATCATGCCCAAAGGATACTAAGATGATGTAACGTATCAGGATAACCTTATGCTTAACTTATGCGTTTATTCATTATCGAAAAAACCCCTGTTCCCCCAAATAACTAATAAGCACTTTGGCATAAGCTTGCCCAGCCTATTCCCATGACAGGTATCCATCTCACAAACTCACGCTGCTCTACACATGATAATTAGGAAAAATACAAATTACATCCCAATGTATAAAGCACTTTGACATGAGCTTACCCAAACATCTTCAATAAGCTTTGAACATTTTTTTATACCCAAAAACCCATCTTCTTCCCTCAAACAGTTTTGAAGTTAAATAAGAGGGTTAGGGTTTTTAATTTTTATAAAATTTGGGGATTTTCTTTAAATTGAGGGAATTTAGGTGTTTGGTGGTGACTGCTGAAGATGGTTATTAATAACCAGATATTCTAGCAAACAATTTCATGACATGTCCAGTCTGCATGCCTTTTATCCATAATCATCCAAATTAATGATCATTTCATTTCCAAATCTGTCAAAGAAAATTGCAGATAGAACGTATTAGAAAGTGTTTGTATACACAACAAAACTAAATCGTATTAAAAAGTGCCATGTTAGTTCCATACTTTTGACTACTACTACAGTGAGCTTCAAACAAAAAACCTAATAAGCCCATTCTTAAAGTGTTTCGCTAAGCTATTTTGAATACAACATAAACTTGGCAATCTTGACCCAACCCCAACCAGTTGACCCACGACCCGTTTGACCTGTGTTTCCATTTGACCCGTTTCGACCCATGACCTATTTGACCTATAACTAAACCATCACGGTAACAACTAAATCAACGTTTTGCCTATTAAACTAAACATGTTAAAAGAGGTCACAAATTCAAGCGGATGTAGTTCATCTAGTCGCATATAACTTTAAATTACTTTTAGTTTTATTTAAGTGAGCATTACGGTGATTGACATTCTATTTATTTAGATTAATGACTATGTGTAATGTGGACCACAAAAATTCATATTAATAAACATAACTAGATCACATCCCGATGTAGTTTAGCTTTTCGGCATATTTAAACTAACAACTGACAGCGACAACACATATGGTTTAGTGCAAGCAGCGCCTGCTTCACATTGCCATATCTATAAGATTCAGCAAGGTATCAACCATATCTAAGTTAGGACAATAGTTCCATTTTGTTTTGTGCACCAAAAATACAACTAGATAATCGAATAGTTTGTTGATTGCAATTAATAGTTTGGCTCATAAGAGAGGGGGAGTCACAACTCACAATATGCATATATTATAGCAGCAATAGCACATTTCATGTGTATTACTTTTTGGGTTATATATTTCATACCTGAAGTTTCTTTGCCAGTTCCTCATTTACATGACTCATCCTCTGAGTAACTTCTGCCTATAAAAAGAAATATCATATAATGTGATTAATAAGTAGGAATAGAAAACCAGATTGTCATGCACCTGAGCGTTCAGTTCCTATTAGTTGGTTTGCAGCAAAAGTTATGACAAAGTAATTCGGGCTGCATAAATGATATAATATTATCTTCATTGACAGTCATAAACAATTAAATAGTATTTACTTGTTGGTACACATTGCCATGATGCAAAAAAATTACAAGCCTTACTTCGGATACAAATAAGATACAGCAGATAGACAGTCGCTCTGCACAAATAGACCAAGCAAGAAGTAGAGTTGACTACTTGAATTTGTCAATTTCATCCTTATAAGGGGATAGGTAAGCATAACCAACTATAAATTTGTTTTAGTTGTAGGACACTGATGCAAGTTTTCAGTCAATAAATATTGTTTTAAGATACATACAACAAGCAAAGACACACATGATGCACTGAAATGACACCATTCACATATTATGTCCACCACATCTTTAAGTAAAGAGAAAAAGTTTGAAGCATATGCTACCAATGTCAGTCCAAGTATCAGTATCCTTCACTTTCAATACCCACTCCAAACTCATAAAAAATATATGACAAGTAAAACTAAACATGGAAAATTTCTAGGAGAAACTGTATTTTATGAACTAATCCTCTCACTCAAATGGCTCTTTAGAGCCTATTGTAGTACAGGCGGTCCATATTGGTAACCTGGATCAGTTTCAAACATAATATCTACTCTAGTATCAAACAGAGTAGTACATAAAGCTCTGATGCTTTCATTCTGTCTATTTATTATTTTTTCCATTTTTCAGTCTGGTTGATGCAAGAATAAAGGGATGATTAGCTCACAAATCAGAAAAATCCGAGGTAAATAAACAGTCATCCAGATGAAAAACATTTCTTAGCTGCAGCCATTTTTAACAGCCTTATTCACCATTACAAGTGCTATCAACTTTTAACATTGCTGAGCGATATTTTCAGCATAGCGTAAAGGCAGAAGGTGCATTGAACTATATATCCTTTCTACATGCTAAAATGAATGAAAATAGTAAAAAGTATGTAATGATTTGGTATGTATTGTGGTACTTCGCCTAATTTCATTATCCAATATCACATGAAAACTATAACATTCTTATCTCCATTAAGCTAGACTTACCTATATGCAAACTTAATACTAATTCATTTTGTGCTGTAAGATTCTTTTAAATTGTCATTATCGAACAATATTTCTAATAATATATATATTAGGTCCTTGGTTTTACACATATTAATTAAAGTACTCATGGTTTAATGCAAGCAGCACCTGCTTCACATTACCATATCTATAAGATTCAACTTATTCAGCAAGGTATATTTCAACCGTATCTAAGTTAGGAAAATAGTTCCATTTCTTTGGCTGATAACAGAGGGGGAGTCACAAATACAATATGCATATATTATAGAATGGTGTGCTGATAGCAATAAACAGTTTGGCTGATAATAGAGGGGGAGTCACAATATGCATATATTATAGCAGCAATAGCACATTTCTTTGCCAGTTCCTCGTGCCTATTATAGCAAGAAGCGCTACCAGACACCTCATTTACATAACTCATCCTCTGAGCATTCAGGTCCTATTAGTTGGTTCGCAGCAAAAGTTATGAAAAATTAATTCGGGCTGCATAAATGATATAATATTATCTTCATTGACAATCATAAACAATTAAATAGTATTTACTTGTTGGTACACATTGCCATGATGCAAAAAAATTACAAGACTTACATTTTTTTTTGGTAAACGGCATTCCACCTGGTAAAATATTACAAGCCTTACTTCGGATACAAATAAGATACAACAGATAAGACACTCGCTCTGCAAAAATAGACCAAGCAAGAAGTAGAGTTGACTACTTGACTTTGACCATTTCACCCTTATAAGGGGATAGGTAAGCATAACCAACTGTAATTGTGCCTACGCACACAAGATAGTTTCATGCTATCAGAAGTTACTCAACCCAACCATTTTGCTATGTGCCTGCCATGGTAAAGTTTTTTGTGACTGCAAATCACATGAAAACTAATGTAACACTGTTGCTAAATTTGCAGTTGCATTGGTAGATATGTACAGACATGTTAACGGTTACTCAAAGAACAGCACACAAAATGCCCTTTTTCTCTGGAATACATAAGGGCAATTTAAAAAACAATTTTAAAACTGTTTGTCCATTTCACCCTTATAAGGGGATAGGTAAGCATAACCAGCTGTAAATGTGCCTACGCACACAAGATAATTTCATGCTATCAGAAGTTACCCAACCCAACCATTTTTCTAACTTTAAGCATCTATTAGCCCACATTGTGTTATGCGCCTGCCATGGTAAAGTTTTTTGTGACTGCAAATCACATGAAAACTAATGTAACACTGTTGCTAAAGTTGCAGTTGCATTGGTAGATATGTATAGACTTGTTAACGGTTACTCGAAGAACAGCACATAAAATGCCCTTTTGCTCCGGAATACATAAGGGCAATTTAGATAACAATATCTATCGATTCAAACAGTAAGTGATAAACTAGCCCGTAGATGCGAAAACGTAACAGCAAAACTCCCCATTTCTGCAATTGACCAGCAAAACTAAACCTAAAACTGTTTTATCCAATGACTAAAAATGCTTTCGGAGTTGATTATCAGACTAATGACTAAAACTCATTATTTCATTCTAAACGACACACCAAGCAACTTTTGCATGTCAAAATCTAACGATAAATATTACGCAAGTATCATTCTCTAATGGACATTTCATCAAACACGTTTCGTGCACAACCTAAACCCGAGCTTGAAACCATAGCCGCACGTAACAGACCTAATTCACCTCTATGGCACTATAATAATATCACAAATCTCCATAACTAACACCTAATTGAAGCAAACACAAAAATCAATGAATTCAGTTCAAAAGAGCATCACAAAATCAGCAACTTCAACGAATCTATTTGAATCGTTAGGGTTTGTCTTTATGGACCGATGTATGTAACACTAATATGAGTAAAGATTAATAATTTATCATTTAGCAAAAATTACCGGCAATTGGTCAAAGGCTGTTTAATATGACGGAAAAAAGAAAGAAATTACGAACCAGGCCCCCAAATTATGTAACAAGTTGTGAGAACTATCCTAAACTTTTTGTTATTTATGATTTTTACCAAATATCTAACATGAATCAAAAGTGATACTCGTGGGAGAGATGTTAACGACTTAACGCATACAAACATGAATCTTTAAACAAACACGCGCCATAGATATCATTCTCTTCTAGAGACATAATTAATGCTTAAATTTGTAGCTGTAACATCTAAATCCATAATTACATCATGTTATTTTAAAAAACCAAAATAAACCTCATTTGAGCTCACAAAACGGGTATTAAACCAGGGTAGTTACACCGTCACTTACTGTCGAATACTAACTAGCCACAAACATCAAAAGCAATCTCAAATCAATATCCTAACAACTGACCAACAAAATCTCATAAACCTGAATCCAATCCAAATTCAATCAAAAAAAGCACGCAAGCTCAAAATCTCAAAAACAAAAAGCTAAACATCGTAACTCAACCATCCAAGCTAAACCCAGTTCATATCCTAAATTCAACCTATTTACAAACAGAGCATACGCATCCAACAAGGGCCTATCGTCAAATACTAACAAGCAGTAAACATCGAAAGCAATCTTAAATCCATATAAAAACAACTCAAATCTTAAAAGACATTCATAGACTTGGCAAAATCTCGAAAACCAAAATCGGAAAAATCAATCAGTAAACAATAAAAGCTTCAAAATCTAAGCTCCCAACAACATTAACAAATCTCACCATTCTCTAAACATCATCTACACCAAAATGAGTTAATCTATGGGTTTTCAAGTATGTACATCTGTCAAGAACACGCATAGTTAAATAATCTTGGACTAAACTTGAAAAGGTTGAAACTTTAAGCTTAACCAAACACCCCCTAAATCCCATATTCCCATGACAGTTATCTATCTCTCACAAACGCACGCTGCTTTACACATGATAATTAGGAAAAATACAAATACATCCAATGTATAAAGTACCTTTCTTTTTTATACCCAATAGCTTATTAACCTCTTAAAATAAGGCTACCCAGTGTTGTAAATCTCGGGCTACAAAGTAATCGGACCAGGGCGAGTTGAGCAGAATCGGCCAAAGGATTCAATTTGGTCAAAACCAGATAAAATTTGGGCTTTTATAAAATTTGGGGATTTAGTTTAAATTGAGGGAATTTCTTAAAGGATTATTGTTTGGTCAAAACCAGATAAAATCATAAGCCCAAAATAAGCTTAAACAAGTACCCCTAAGTTCAAAGTTGATAAATGATGAGAGTGAAACAAACAAAAATTAGAGAGTCATGGTTTTGGTGAATGGTGGAGATTAGAGTTGATTGAGTGTGTTTGGATGGGATTGCCAGCGTGGAAGGTTTTTGCAAGGGTGTCGTTCTTGGAAGAGTTTTTGGTTGCTATGTTGTTAGTTGAAGGGTTAATAAGATTGGGTTAAAGATTTGGAGCTTGGGTTGTTGATTGGGTAATTTTAGGCTATGTTTATTAGATGGTTGCCAACCCAACACAGACAATATACATACAAAATAATAATTTTTTAATCATTCTATCCAATCTTTCCTATCAATCTAGATCGTATGACAACGTAAGAACCCAACTTACAATCTGTCACTTGTCAAGGTTAATAGTTATTGGTTCTTTTTTTTCCTTTTTTTCTTTTTTACTTTTTAATACTTATTATTTTATAAAAAAATAGATTGGTTGTATGTATTGGTTAGGTTGAGTTGTTGCTAAATGGTAAAAGAAATATAGATTTGTTGGTATGTATTAATTGTGTAGATGGATGAAAAAAAAAATATTTTAATAAAAGATTGGGTTGTGATAGGTTGTTGATAAACATAGTCTTAGGAAAACCACTTCTATTTTGTCAGAGTAATGCTTCGTCGTCACCATGGCGAGCAGCTCTACGGCGAGGGACGACGAACCACCCCGGTGTGGCGGCGGGGAACGGCGAGCCACGAAATTCCCACACTCTCCGCTCTAAAGGTTCATTGCTTTTCTTTTTTTTCTTTTTTTCTATCATTGACACATTAGGCTAAAGAGAGCGATGTCTGAGGTTTCTCTCTCCTCTCATTTTCCTTCACTCCTTTTCATTATACATCTGTTTTGGTCATTTTTCGCTCACTTTTCACTAAAATATCTATGTACAAAAATATACCCCACCCAATATCCCACACACATACTCACAAAATAAAATAAAAAATTAGGCCCAGTTTGTGAGCCAAAAACAATAGTGAGCAACTCACCATACTTTGCAATTTTGGATGTGTTGCGCGTGAGTTGGCCACAAAAAGGGAAGTCACGACCACTCCATCCAGTCTCAATTTGTTGCAAAAATGTACATAGATGCTCAAAAGTTGATCAACTAGACTTAAGAAGTGTTTATTTTCTCTTATCTTAACTATGTATAATTTAAAACTAACTTTTATTGAAAGTGAAAAGTAATGATTCTCAAGGCGGGAGGATTAGATGGCGAGATTAATCAGTCAAGTGTATTTGGATGGGATTTTCAGCGTGACAAATATAAAAGAAATACATCAATTATTTGTTTGTAAGTTCAATGTTTTTCTTATGAAAAATGATTCTTATGGCTAAGTAGTAAGCTTACTAATCTTTACTACATAAAATAAGAAAATGGTCAACAAGTGAATAATGGAAAAGTGAAAAAGTGAAATAGTGGAAAGTGAAATTCATGTTTCTTTGGCAACTATTCTTGCATGTTAATTTTGTATGGAAGTATTTATTTTGATTTCAATGTATTTGTTGCATGGTATCTTTGCATGGTAACTATTCAATTTTGACTTTAATGTATTTCCATTTTCCACACTGCGCCAGCCATTTCATTGTTTCATAGGCGGGAAAATTATTTTTTCAACATTTCGTATTTCGCCTATATAAACAACCCAAAACAAGTTTGTATTTCACAACAGGAAGGAAACATAAATAATGGATATGCAAAATCAAAAGAATATTGATGATGATCTCGAGGTTAGTAATCGATTTCTTTTTGATGATCTCGAGGTTACGAAACACTTACCACAATATCGCATATCGTTAATTGTCAGCCTCTGGAAACCAATGCCGCTAGGCACGGGTACTCGTCTAGTATGCTTAATGATTTGACGGTGAAAATTTAAAGAGAGAAGATTTACAATACATGTTAAGTGGATTAGGCACGTAATTAGGGTTGCATTTTAGGCCTAAATAATTTGTTGCAAAAATGAACATAGCTGCTCAAAAAGAAGGCATGAGTTGTAGGGTTTTCCTACGCGGGTCTCTCCTAGTGGTTCGGGTCCCGGGGCCTGTCTGTTTGGATGGTTTAACTCGGGAGTTGAATTTCAAGTGTGGTTTTGTTCTAAAAAAAATAATAATAAATAAATAAATAAACAAAAATTAAAAAAAAAGTGATCAAATACATTTAGAAGGTGTTTACTTTTCTCTTATTCTCTCTTAATTGAGATAAATGTGAGCCCAAAACACACACACACACATATATTTTGATTCCAGTGGGGACAACTATGATCATGGTAGCTGCGGTAAAGTAGGCACGGGTATCAACGTCTAAGCCCACAGTAAACATATGATGAGCCCAAACAAGAGATCCAAGATCCTCTCAGGCGGACCCTCCGAAGCCCGGCAACAGCAATCCACCAACACCAAAGTTATACATCAATCAAACACGTTAACACCTAACAACAAAGAAAAACCTTGACATTAGCAGCAAGTAATTGTTTGTTTTATAAAAGTGTAAAACAACGTAATAAAACCTCAATGTGTCTTTGATTAGCATTTTAACTAAATGCGTTTAAACAAAATCTAAAAATTGAACGCGTCTAGTTGCCAAACACTAAGCCGGACCAAATAATATCATAAGCTTAAACAGCAACCCTAAGTTCAAAGTTTCACCTGATTAATCTCTAATTAATATAATTGGCAAACCCCAATTAGTCCATAGTTCTAATTACCATCCCGATGTATGTAACACTAATATGTATGAAGATTAATACATATTAATAAACAATAGTTGCTGTGAAATGAGAGTGAAACAAACGAAAAATAGAGTGATGGTTTTGGACTTTTGGTGAATGGAGGAGATTAGAGTAAAGTGTGTTTGGATGTGATTGCCAGCGTGGCAACTACTGTATTTTTTTTTTAAAGTTCATTGTTTTTCCTTTTTTTTTTATCTTTGACACATTAATTTTTTGTATAAATCTACATAGCTGCTCAAAAAGTTGATCAACTAGACTTAAGAAGTGTTTATTTTTCTCTTAGCTTAACTAAATATAATGTAAAAACTAACTTTTATTGAAAGTGAAAAAGTAATGATTCTCAAGGGTTGGGAGTACTGGATGGCGAAGATTAATCATTTTTAAGTGTGTTTAGATGGGATTGCCAGCGTAGCAAATATAAAAGGAAATAAATCAATTAGTTGTTTGTAAGTTCAATGTTTTTCTTATGAAAAATGATTCTTATGGCTAAGTAGTAAGCTTACTAATATTCTTAATGATTTGATTTGTGAATTGGAAAAATAATTGGTGGAAATTTAAAGAGGGAAGATTCACAATACATGTGTCTAATGTTAAGTGGATTAGGCATGTAATTAGGATTGCATTTTAGGCCTAAATAATTTGTTTCAAAAATGACCATAGTTGCTCAAAAAGAAGCCGTGAGTCGTAAGGTCTCCCTTCACGGGCTTCTCCTAGTGGTTTGGGTCCCGAGGCCTGCCCGTTTGGATGGTTTAACTCGGGGGTCGGATTTCAAGTGTGGTGTCATTCTAAAAAGATAAATAGAAAATAAATAAATAAAAAAAAATTAAAAAAAAAGGAAAAAAATTCGATCAACTACATTTAGAAGTATTTTACTTTTCTCTTATTCTCTCTTAACTGAGGTAAATGTGAGCCCAAAACACATATATATTTTTTCTTAATTTAGAGACACACAAATGTCTCTCTCTTCCAATTAAGAGGCTAATTAAGACACTTAAGGCTAAACCACTTAATTTAATAATAAAAAAAAGAAACTCCTTATTCCACTACTAAATATTGGGAATAAGGGCATCCACTATAAGAGGTTTATGAAAAGATTTATAAAATTTAAAGAGGTTTATAAATTAAGTCACTGTAGTGAGATGAGGTTTATGATGACATGAAATAAAATAGGTATAAGTTTATAGACCTTTTCATTGCAACTAAAATACATGTAACTAATTTAAACCGTATCAATTTATAAAGTTTAACAAGTTTAAGAATATGATAATAGGTTTATAAACTGAGAAATTTAAGAGTATATGACATTGAAATTATATAAAACTTATCAAAAGGTTTACCATTGGAGATGCTCTAATTGGTGGCATGACTTAGCTCCTAACTGGAATGAACAAATTTGTAGTCGCGGGCACTTTTTAGGTTTTATTACTAGTGTAATAGCAATCCTGACATATTAGTGTAAATTTATTTACTTAGTCCGTTCAAGTTAATAACAAACTTTAGTTTTGTATGGGTACAATAATTGGTGCTCTTTGAGTATAAAATTTATTATTTGTTTATTTAGTTATTTATTTTTAGCGGATTTTCTTAATGTTGGGTTAAACCGGATCATGTATTAGTATTGTTGTCTTATGATCTATATGATTATCGCACATTTGATACAATATACATGTAGTACAACAAATTGTTTGCCTCACAGTTGGTGTTTATAGTATAGTGCTACATCTTTGCATTTATAAGATCACAAGTGTCATTTAATCAAAAAATAAAAGCGTTATATGTAATATTGAAAAACAATAGATGTCTCCTTATGATATAAGGGGCTAGAAAAAATAGTTACCCCAATCCATCATCACTCCAAACAAAATATTTGTTCAAGTTCAAAAGTGAACATGATTGTATTTGTTTGGTAAAATACTTGGTAAATGATATGATGATTAAATTTAATTATAGGTTATACTTTGTGTAAATATGTTCTTACTATTTTTCTTTATTTTTGGATTATGTTTAGGTGCAGTTTGGTATTTGGGGTTAGGATTGGATTTAGAAAACCAAAGTAGAAAAAATGTTTGTTTGTAGCTTTAGCTTTGGAAGTTGGAGATTAATCCTAAAAATAACATTGTTAGAAAAGATATCATATTGGGTGGGGATGAGATTAAAATGTGGGTCACATTAATTGTTGTCTCTAAAGGTCTGTTTGGTTTGTTGACGGGTCTAAGATTTGGATTCGGATTTGGATTTAAATTTGGTTTATATTTGAATTTAGATTTGATGTGAGAGAGAAAATATATAATTTATATAATTTTATTTATAACAAAAGTTTATTTGAATATTAAAATATGAATGAACCCACTCAAATATTCAAAAATAGAAAAAATGACAAAAGCAAAAAAGAAAATGACAAAAAAGTCAAGTATTCAATTGAAAATGACAAAAAATTAGAGTATTCAACCGAAACCGTTGATACATGTAAGGAATGATGTGACCCACATAAAAAGGTATCAAACACTATTTTTAATCATTTAGACTGCTGGAGATGGTTGTTAATAACCAAATATTTCCAAATCTAATCCGTTAATCACTCGAGGCAGATTATTCTAGCAAACAATTTCATGACATGTCCGGTTTGCAAGCCTTTTATCCATAACCATCCAAATTAATGATCATTTCATTTCCAAATCTGTCAAAGAAAATTGCAGATAGAACGTATTAGAAAGTGTTTGTATACACAACAAAACTAAATCGTATTAAAAAGTGCCATTTTAATTCCATACTTTTGACTACTACTACAGTGACCTTCAAACAAAAAACCTAATAAGCCCATTCTTAAAGTGTTTCGCTAAGCTATTTTGAATACAACATAAACTTGGCAATCTTGACCCAACCCGAACCAGTTGACCCACGACCCGTTTGACCTGTGTTTCCATTTGACCCGTTTCGACCCATGACCTATTTGACCTATAACTAAACCATCACGGTAACAACTAAATCAACGTTTTGCCTATTAAACTAAACATGTTAAAAGAGGTCACAAATTCAAGCGGATGTAGTTCATCTAGTGCATATAACTTTAAATTGCTTTTAGTTTTATTTAAGTGAGCACTCTGGTGATTGACATTCTATTTATTTAGGTTAATGACTATGTGTAATGTGGACCACAAAAATATACATTAATAAACATAACTAGATCACATCACGATGTAGTTCAAGACTCGCATATTTAAACTAACAACTGACAAAGACAACTCATATGGTTTAATGCAAGCGCCTACTTCACATTGCCATATCTATAAGATTCAAACAAGGTATGAACCATATCTAAGTTAGGACAATAGTTCCATTTTGTTTTGTGTATCAAAATACAACTACATAATCGAATGGTGTGTTGATTGCAATTAATAGTTTGGTCGATAAGAGGGAGTCACAACTCACAATATAAATATATTATAGCGGCGATAGCACATTTCATATGTTTCTTTGCAGTTCCTCATGCCTATTATAGCGAAGCTCTACCACTACCTCATTTACATGACTCATCCTCGAGTAACTTCGCCTATAAAAGAAACAACATATAATGTGATTAATAAGTAGGAATCGAAAACAGTTGTCATGCACCGGCGTTCGGGTCCTATTAGTTGGTTCATAGCAAAAGTTATGACAAAGTAATTCGGGCTGCATAAATGATATAATATTATCTTCATTGACAATCATAAACAATTAAATAGTATTTATTTGATGGTACACATTGCCATGATGCAAAAATTACAAGCCTTACTTGGATACAAATAAGATACAAAGATAGACAATCGATCGCACAAATAGACCAAGAAAGAAGTAGAGTTGACTACTTGACTTTATCCATTTCATCCTTATAAGGGGATAGGTAAGCATAACTAAATGTAAATTTGTTTTAGTTGTAGGACATTGATGCAAGTTTTCAGTCAATAAATCCAGGTTTAAGATACATACAACAAGCAAAGACACACATGATGCACGGAAATGACACTATTCACATATTACATGTCTGCACCACATCGTTAATGTGTACGTTATAATGAAATAAAAAAACTTGGCCAAAAAGAAAACAAGACAAATTAGTATATATACTAAAACACAGGACCATCACTGTAGCAAAACATTTGCATTAATTGCCAAGTTTGGCAAATTGGCGAAAAAAGCCCCTGAGGTTCAAGTGTCGTTGCGAAACAAGTCCTTTAGCATTAATAACTTTCAAAACTTGGCAAAAACAGCCCCTGAGGTCTAAGTGTCGTTGCAAAGCAAGTCCTTTAGCATTAATAATCTTTCGCTACGTCTACAAAAGCAACCCCGCTGCATCGCGCGGGTTTTCCTCACTTGTTTAAGCTAAACAACAGAAAGAAGGGTATAAACTTGACAATTTCGTGCAACCACTTAAATTTTAGTAAAGAACTAATTCAACTGTTAGTTAATATCCGGGTCGCATAACAATTATTTAAAATTAAGATCCTTCTGTTGTTTTATGTAAAATCTCAAAGAGCTCGACATAATGTGGTGATCGTTTGTTCTTCAATTTCTGTGGAATATTAAGTATAAGTCATCATATTACATTACAGTAGCTTGTGTAATGTAAACTAACTTGATATATAGGAAACTTGAATATACTCGATAAAACAGTTAACAACTATCGTTCACAAGAAGGCAGCAGTATGATGATTCTATCCATATAATTCAAAGCCTTCCTGCATCTCAATATGTGACTTTCAACACATTCAAATTGTTCCCTTGAAAACTAACTCATTCCTTTTCCCCTGTTTGACCCGTTGTAAGAGAAACCCAAACCAGAGTTGGCCCATTTACATGTAGATGAACCCCCTCTAATTCGTTTTACAAATTTAAAGAGCTGAAAAAAACATTAAAGTTGACCAGATGTCAGTCCAAGTATCAGTATCCTGCACTTTCAATACCCACTCCAAACCGTGTTTCATGAACTAATTTCTCACTCAAATGGCTCTTTAGCGCCTATTGTAGTACAGGCGGTCCATATTGATAAGCTGGATCGGTTTCACACATAATATCTACTCTAGTATCTTGCCTGATAACTGATATATATATATACACTTTATGTTATCGAACAGAGTACTACATCAGTCTGGGTTGATGCAAGAATAAACGGATGATTAGCTCACAAATTAGAAAGATCCGAGGTAAATAAACAGTTATCCAGATGAAAACATAAAAACATATCTTAGCTGCAGCCATTTTAAAATCCTTATTCACTATTACAAGTGCTATCAACTTTTAACATTGCTGAGCGAATGTAAATAGTAAAAGTATGTAATGATTTGGTATGTATTGTGGTACCGCTAATTTCATTATCCATTATCATAACATTCTTATCTCCATTAAGCTAGACTTACCTATATGCAAACTTAATACTAATTCATTTTGTGCTGTAAGATTCTTTTATATTGTCAATATCAAACAATATTTCTATTAATCTATATATTAGGTCTTTGGTTTTACACATATTAAAGTACTCATATGTTTATAGAAAAGTTTTGAATAACATAAATGTGCCTCCGCACACAAGATAATTTCATGTTATCAGCAATTACCCAACTCAACCATTTTGCTAACTTTTAAGCATCTATTAGCCCACATTGTGTTATGCGCCTGCCATGGTAAAGTTTTTTGTGACTGCATCTAAATTTGCAGTTGCATTGGTAGATATGTATAGACATATTAACAGTTACTCAAAGAACATCACACAAAATGCCCTTTTTGCTCGGGAATACATAAGGGCAATTTAAAAAACAATATCTGTCGATTCAAACAGCAAGTGATAAACTAGCCAGTAGATGCGAAAACGTAACAGCAGAACTTCCCATTTCTGCAACTGACATGCAAACTAAACCGCTATTATCATTCTAAATGACACGCCAAACAAATTTTGCATGTCAAAATCTAACGATAAATATTACGCAAGTATCATTCTCTAATGGACATTTCATCAAACACCTTTCATGCACAACCTAAACCCGAGCTTCAAACCATAGCCGCACGTAACACGCCTAATTCACCTCTATCGCACTATAATATCACAAATCTCCATAACTAACAGCTAACTGAAGCAAACACAAAAATCAATGAATTGAGTTGAAAAGTATACCTGAGAGCATCATAAAATCAGTAACTTCAGCTCACAGAACCGAATCTATTTGAATCGTTAATGGACCGAATTTAATGGATCCAATAAAATGTATTTACATATATCGGCGGTTTTGGTGTGAAATGAGAAAAAAAAATTGGTTTTGGTGAATGGTGGAGAGGTGGGAGGATTGGACGGTGGGTATTAATTAGAGTTAAACTGTTTTTGTTTCGACTGTAAATGATTGAAAAAAGTATAATAATTAGTGAATAATTTTTTTTGAGGGTACTTTCTTTCAAATTTATTCTTTTTAAGGTATTATGTGACATTTTTGCCATTCGGAAAAAAAAAATTATATTAGCTTAGAGTGGCAAAAAATATCCAAAAATTTCGCAAAATCTATACTACATAATAATGTATTTAGGACTTCCTATAAAAGGAAGTCTTAAAAATATAAGCCTACACATGTTACTATAATTGGTAATTCATATAATTAAGAAAAGAAGCATAACGTATAACACTTTAATGCATATAATTTTCAGACGTACAAGACAAGAAGCATAGCGTACACCACTTTAATGCACATATTAAAACAAACAAAACACCACATTAATGCTATTTAATACAGTCAAGCATATTGTATAACCAAATTAAACAAAATTTCTACATTAAATGTCACTAATACAAATATTATTCAAGCCCGAACGGGCAACAGGCCAAATGGGCTTCAGCCCGAACCGGCGCAGGCCAAACGGGCTCGAGCGCGAATGGGCACGGGCTAACCGAAATTCTTGAAATCCCTAAATTTATTGTCAAAAAGAAACATAATAAACTAAAATACATGATTCACTTGAAAATTTTATTTCAGGATACCTGCCGCTGCAACTCGCGGGTACCCTGCATTAAATGTCACTAATACAAATAATAAAGCACATTTACAAATATTAAAGCCCGAACAGGCAACAGGCAATATGGGCTTGAGCCCGAACAGGCACGGGCCAAACGGGCTCGAGCCCGAATGGGCACGGGCCAACGGGCTCGAGCCTGAACGGGCACGGGCTAAATGAAATTCTTGATATCTGTAAATTTATTGTAAAAAAACATAACAAATAAAATACATGATTCAAATGAAAATTTTATTTCAAGGTACCCGCCGCCGCAACGCGCGGTACCCTTCTAGTACCCTAAAAATGATGAATTTGAAAGAAAAGTACTCAGAAAAGAAAAAAATTGTAAACTACCTACAAAAAGTAATTGATGACAAGTATGTTACTTTTTTCAATCATTTGCCCTTGTTTGGATGAGCTTGTGAGATATAAGCCCCGAACCAAATAAAACCATAAGCCCAAAATAAGATTAAACAACGACCGCTAAGTTCAAAGTCTTCACCTGAGTAATCTCCGATTAATATAATTGGCAAACAAACCCCAATTAGTCCATAGTTATAATCACCATCTCAATGATGTATAAAGAATTAAAGATTAATAAATATTGATAACTGATAGTTGCTGTGAAATTAGAGAGTGATGGTTTTGGTGAATGGTAGAGATTAGAGTTGAGTGTGTTTGGATGGGATTGCCCGCGTGGCAACTATTGTATATTTTTTGTAAGCTCGTTGTTTTTTTTTTCTATCTTTGACACATTAGGCTAAAGAGAGCGGTGGCTGAGCCACTCACCGTCACCTGAGGTTTCTCTCTACTTTCACTTTCTCTCACTTCTTCTCACCATACTTTTGGTCACTTTCTCTCATCTTTCATTAAAATACTTACGTTATAAAAATATACCCACTAAATATCCCATACACACTAAAAAAAACTATAAGTTTTGGGAGTAAGTGCAAGAATAAATACGCCTAAGGAGTAAGTGCAAGAATAAATCGCCTAAGGAGTAAGTGCCATCTCATAAAATTATATTTATGGGTCCCTATCTAAAGTCACAAGAAAACAAATTTTATGCACAACTATTTAAAGACTTTAGAAAAACATAAAGCTTTTGGGTGTATTTTGGAGCTCAAACAAATATAAACTAAACTGGGGCTAAATAAGGGATGTTTGTTTAAGCTTATTTTTGGCTTATGAGCTTATTTGACTATGCTTATATCTAAATGCGCCCATATTTTCCGGCTTATTTACAGACTTGTGAGCTTATTATGACTTAAGGATGGATGATAAGCTCATAAGGTAGAAAAAAGACGGATAAAGATGAGCTTATGAGAAGCTGAACCAAATAAAATGATAAGCCCAAAATAAGCTTAAACAAATCCCCTAAGTTCAAAGTTTTCACAAATTAATATAATTGGCAAAACCCAATTAGTCCATAGTTCTAATCACCATCTCGATGTATGTAACGCTAATATGAGTATAATTAAAATCCTGTAAACCTCTATAATGTACCATTTTCATATAATTAAATTACACAAAAGAAAAGAAAAAAGAAATAATAAAATGAAGCACAAGAATGAGAACGTACCATCGGTTTTGGTGTGAAATGAAATGATGGTTTTGGTGAATGGTGGAGATTAATTAGAGTCAAAGTGTTTTTGTTTGGATGGGATTGGCAGCATGAGTTCTAAAAGTGTCCACACCCGATCTTTTCTTTTTTTCTTACTAGTATTAAATTTGTTTAGGGGGCGTTTTGGTCCTTTTAACCCATTTTTTATTCCACCCTAAAATTTTAAACGTAAATAACTTTCAAACGACAAACTTTTATGAAAAACCGATTTCACCATAATTTTTTAAATTTAATTCTCTTTAATTTAGTATTTATTTTGATATATAAATCGCAACATTTTTTTCAACTTTTTAAGTCGTCATTTTAATGACACACATGTTTGTATTTTGTACAAAAAAAAACACTATATTTACCCAAAAAAAACATGTGGGCCTCTACCAAACAAGTTAAAGAAGAGAAACACCCTAATGCAATACGCAATCAAGAAATAGAAACATCAGTCATGACTTAGAGAAAATGGCACTTTTGTTCATAGCAAAGAAGACTCCTTCTAGATTTCAGATCAGTTAAATTATAAACTTTTAAGTCACATGTGTTGAAGGCATCATACCACATTGTAACCTAATGAACAATGTGTCATATAATCAACACACTTGTAACCTGAATACAATACTCATGAGCCCCAAACACAGATAAGGCCTCTGTAGGCCCTAGGATAATTGCAGTACTTTTAAATATTTGAATGATCAAACTTTAAAATTAAACTAATTTACATGTTGACATGAAAACAGATTTGTATACAAGCTTTTTTTCTTATCAGCTAGTAGTCATTACATATGGTAATTCCAAGCAAACTAGCACAAGATCATACACAGTCTCCATCTCAGTCATTTTCAACGTCAGCTTCCTCATTCTCGAAACACCCTAATTACCAAACAATTGCAAAATCTAGTGAGACTTGGAGCTCGAGTACATATTACATTATGTATCAGTGCATGCATACAACTAGAAGCCATGGGGTCATGATCATCATTCACATGTTCATTATAAAAGCATAATAGTCTGTATCAAGACTATGGTTTATTGGCAGTGATGAGTGACCCCTATCATTTTCGCATTCAACTTATTATGCAATGTGTAAATGTAGTGGTCCTTCAGTCTATGGGATGGCAACGGGGTCAGGTATGTCGGGGATTGCATTTCCCATCCCCGTTCCGTATCCCAAGTCCACATCCCCATCCCCATCGGGTATCGGGGATCCACATCGGATATTGGGGATTTTTAAGTTTCTTAAAAATCAACCGATATATTATTCTTATTTTGGTATGAGCAAACCATAATGAACGAATATGAGAAATCTTGCCATATTAGTCTAAAAACATTTAATTACATTACTCATTTATGGATGTTAGAAAAATACATTAATTATTTATGGTAATATACAAGCCAAACTTCAGTATGTATGGGATTAGTGCTCTTCAAGTATAATGTGTCATGTTTTGTTGTGTATTTGCATTATGTTGGTGCAAATCGGATCATGTGTTGGCTTTGGCAGTGTCGTTAATTTTGGTACCCTTTGCTTCCTCCTCTTCTTTCGGCTGAAACCAAACCAAGGACACTCTCTATATCATTATTAATTTTTCATCTAACCTATCTAGCCTATTAGTTTATTAATTTTTCCATAACTTACTTTTGCTATGTGTTTACCACAAGAGAAAAAATCATTCCTTTGTTTCTTTATAACTGAACGAGCAAACACACTTACACGCACATTCATTTTGCAACTTTTCTCACTAATATGAAGCATAAACGAGGGGGTTAGGACAAAGCTAGGAAGTATTCTTGGGTAAATTTGGAAAGCTTGGGTCATACTTTGATTCTTGGGTCTTGAAAGTGTTTGTTCTTGATTTTCTTCTTGCCGAAATCTACACACAACCTTTTGTAAGACTCCCATTTTTTTAATCTTTAAGTCTCATGTTCTTGAATTTATATGATACTAAACAAGACAATATTTGGTCATCTTTTATATAATAAAGGAAAACCTCTAATGGGGACTTTTGTATTTCGAAAACAATAACATTTCCTAATAAAGGAAAACCCCTAGTGGGGACTTTTGTATTTCGAAAAAAATAAGGCTTCCTAATAAAGTAATAATGTACTTGATATTTAACACCTAATAGTTTTGCACCTAATTGTAAATTTAGAAGGAAAAAACGCGCCCCTATACTCCAGATACCAAAAGATCGTATCTAACCCTGCGATTTATTAATATGATCTAATCCAACATCATCGAATATCCTATCAAGTTAGGCATGGTTAAGTTAAAACTGGGTTTTGTTGAGTGTTCAAATTTGTTGGTTTGTTTGTTAGCTAAAAGTTATTTAATCTTTTGTGCTATTGTATGAATGCAAGTAATTTAATTATATTAATCAAGGTGATTGTTTATTTTGGGATTACCAGGTTACTTGGTGAAGAATTCAAACAAGATAGATGAGTTTTGGTGTACTTATGATCATAGAAATTAATCAAGGGGATTAGTTTTTTTGTAGGAGTACTAGGTTATTAGATAAATTATTGTCATCATTCTATTATATGTATTTTTCCTTTTTACTGTTCTTTGGTGTGCTTATGATTGTAGAAGGAAACGTTGAGCTTTTAGTTATACAAGAATTCATGAGGAAACCTTTTTGTATTATGAACACTTTCAAGACACAAGTCAACATTCTCAAGCTGCAACTTACTCAAGGTTAGAGCCGTATATGAGGGTGTGAAGTGTCTTTGTCGCCTGAGGCCTCAAAATTTTATATGATATGTATATCTAAAGTCACAAGAAAACAAATTTTATGCACAACTATTTAAAGGCTTTAGAAAAAATGTAAAGCTTTAGGGTGTATTTTGGAGCTCAAACAAATGGAAACTAAACTGGGGCTAAATAAGGGGATGTTTGTTTAAGCTTATTTTTTGGCTTATGAGCTTATTTGACAATGCTTATATCTCATATGCCCATATTTTCCAGCTTATCTTCAAATTTGTGAGCTTATTATGACTTAAAGATGGATGATAAGCTCATAAACTACAGCCAGATAAAGAAGAGCTTATGGAATATAAGCCGAATCAAATAAGACTTGTGGGCCATATTTTCTAGGTTATCTTCAGACTTGTGAGCTTATTATGACTTAAAGATGGAAGATAAGCTCATAAGCTAGAAAAAAGCCGGATAAAGATGAGCTTGTGAGATATAAGCTGAACCAGATAAAATCATAAGCCCAAAATATGATTAACAAAATCCCCTAAGTTCAAAGTTTTCACCGAGTAACCTCCAATTAATATAATTGACAAACTGTTATTATTATTGTTATTGTTATTGTTATTGTTATTGTTATTATTATTATTAGTACATAAATCTAAATCTTCATCAATCACATATGCAAACAGGTAGAAAAGCCATCGTTGACAAACGAACAAGAAACCAGAATGACATATTTCATCTTTTAGGACCACAGTTTCATCCAATAAACATTCACCTGTTTGTCAATAATACATTATTAACGTTATTTTATTGGAGCCAAGGTCAATAACAACCGACAAAGTATGGCTACATATATCCCACTTGTGAATAATTAAGATTTAAATATTCAATCACATCATCTCAAGTAAATAGAATAATGCTTAATTCGTATTTGGATATAGGCCACCCATTTTTTAAAGTAAACAATAAATTATATATTTATCACCAATTTCAGTCAAATATAATCCGGAGAATTATCAAACGGTAAGAATGAACCTAATATTAACATATTAAAATAATACAAATAAAAAACAAGTCACTCCAAAGTATTTCTTTGAACCCGTTTAAGATGAAAGTATGTTGGCTTAGCTCAAAACCTGACAAGAAACCACTTCCTTTTCCGGGTTCCTGGAAGCATTCGGCAGTATCAATCAGGAAAACAAGAAAACGTTACTCCCAAACTATTTCTCACACAAAGTTAGCTTTTCAAAGTAGAAAAACGGTAACATTCGTGTTTTCCCTAAAAAGGGAAGTATAAAAACGATAAAACACTGCGTGCTTATGAAAATGTGGAGGTTGACGAGTCCAGTGAAGAAACACGCATTACCGTCACACCACTAGTCTAAGTTGCGGGGTTTAAAACAGTGTTTCACCGACATCTCGACAGCAAAGAAACAAAAGTTATCCCGGAAAAAGACTTTCTTGATATATCGCATCAAATACCTTCATACCAGCTCACGGGTCAAGAATCTGCAAACGCTCCAAAGGGTTGTCTAGACCTGGACCCTGCAGCTATTCCTCCCAAGTTTCTTCATGTTTTAGCAAATGTTAAGGAAGACGATACAATGGATAGCTACAATGGTCCAAGTACTGATGATGTTTGTTCCATTTAGGTACAAAATTCCTGAACTTGTAAAGTGCTCTAGAAATCCAATAGTATAATACTTTTGTTGCATGCAAATATTAAACGGGTAAATTGATGAGATTTCCTTGTGGTGATTTCCCATAAAGTGGGTTTAATTTTTTCTAATGATTATACGATGATAAGAGATGTATATTGAACTTTTTTTTCTCCTTTTTTCTTTTTTTTCTCATTTGAACTAGGTATGTTAAGATTCAAAATTTTCTAGTTGAGAAATTTTCGAGCTATGTATTCTTGAATGTGAGTAAATGAAAACCATGATTAGACGCTGAAGAAAAATGGAAAATTTAAAGAAAATGAAGATTAATATGCAAAAGTTTTATATTTTGAGAAAGTCAAAATGTTGTAAAAGTCGTAAGGGTGAGGTGGAAAAAAATAATTCATTTTAAAATAAAGTAAAAAAATGACATGCCATGTATTCTACCTTACGAATTGGTAACCCATCAAGAAAGAGGACGGAACTAGTAACTTTGGAACAAATTCAAAAGTTATACCGATGGTAATGAGATATTCCTAAGTTTGTTACCTAGGCGAGGACATTTAGGAAAATTCGTTGTCTATCTATGGACTTAACCCGTAATATTATCCTATAAGCTAGAAAAATATGTGAATATCACACCTTCTCAATTGTTAAGTCAAGACCCATAAGATATTGTCAAAAGACCATGACAGACTCAAATGAGTAGGTCATTGGTTGATCTTGAATTGAAAGTCAAATGAGGTTGTTAAACTTTGATGTGGACTGGTATTTGTGAAGTTAATATTTTGACCAAATCTGATCAAACATTGATATGTAATTAAGTTAGTGTTTATAATTGTATAGAAAGTCAAATGAGGTTGTTAAACTTTTATTGTGGACTGGTATTTGTGAAGTCAATATCTCCGTGAACTATTAATTTATATAATTAATACAATACTAAATAATATATTACTTACATTAATTAAAAGCATACCATCGGTGCATACGTGTATGCCCCCAATATAGGCTCACGTATTTCTAGCCATATAGTTACCAATTAAACTTGAGCACTACCAATAATTTGTAGTCTTGAGTGAGTGAAAGTCATAAGTCAGCTGTTTAAAATTAGATCCCAGTTTGATTAGTTACTTCAGTGAGAGTATTCTCTAGTTGAATTGCATGTTGGTGAGTTTACGGTTTACATACCTTTACTGATTGATTAGGTTATGCTACAGTCGTGCGTATACATTGTACAGATCACTTAGCGATGGGTTCTGTTTGAAACTATTATTTAAATACATGTCAATTTACGAAGTGGATGCAAATGTATCGCCAGTGTATTAGTTTGTGCGTCTACGGGTTCTAACGATATACTGTGATGTAGGCATGAAAAGGACATAGGGACAGAAGTTGCTAAGTATTTGGATGGGAAGTCATTGGTGATGCTGGCACCACCAGCAAATGGTTCCTTAAAAAAAATCATGTTGAGACTTCTAATTTTCTTTAGGAAACTTAATTCGATAATATTATCCTAAAAGCTAAAAAAATATGTGAATATCACACATTCTCAATTGTTAAGTCAAGACCCATAAGATATTGTCAAAAGACCATGACAGACTCAAATGAGCAGGTCATTGGTTGATCTTGAATTGTATAGAAAGTCAAATGAGGTTGTTAAACTTTGATTGTGAAGTTAATATTTTGACCAAATCCGATCAAACATTATCTCACTGTCTAAGAATACATTGATTTGTATTGTTAGTAAAAGTTTTTTTTCGACAACAGAGTTGAGGTCGAGCATATAATTTAGCCACTTACGAAAACAATTTGAACATAAATTGGCTCCACAGCAACGCACGATAGCCTAGTTCCTTGTGTCACTTGCTATTACGTAAACAAACATTAGAAGTACGCAATGAAGTGCGGCTACGAATGACACTTGTTAGTTACTTGTCTACGAAATATGCAATATAAGTGTACTAAGTTTTCTTAAAAGTCTTATGCGATTATACATGGAAACTAGTTATTTTCAGTCAAATTTTCTTGGTCAAGCTGAGACCTCAGAAGGAGTGTGTGGACCGTAGGTTGATAATTAATGTTATAAGTCGTCCCACCTTTCATAAAAGTCTTCGGTGATTATACAAAATTTTGTCTTGCTAGTATATTATGAATGAAATGTCTTGGTCAAAATGATTAGGTTGCATGTCACAAACTGTTAACATGCAAAAACTATGCATGATAAAAAGCCAATACTTATTCTTATGATTTTAAGTAAAATTTCAAAAATGAAGTCACCACAAGCATTAAGTTACTTATAATCTTCCTCTCATATTTTAATTCTCTTATTTTGAAACCTATGCACTAAAAAATTGTATAGGAATCTGTTGCGACTATTTTCGATCGTGTCCTCCTTTCGTGAATACTTAACATAAAACCCAACAAGAACAAGAACACCCAATCCATCATAAACATGTAACAAAACCTATCTGGTTCATTTTCTTGATTGAAAATCCCAAAATTGTTTGAATCATAACAACCCACTTTCCAATTTAACAAAAATCATTTCTTGATTGCTTATGTTTTTTCAGTCAGGTATTTTATAATCAAACAAAATATATTGGTGGACAAAAAACAAAAAAGCTTATGTTGGACATCTTGGTGGACTAATGAGTCTTTGTAAGTTTCTCTCATTGTTATATTGTTTAAGGTTATCTAATAGACATCTTGGACCGTTATCCCTTAAATTAAAATTATAATGCAATATAAATCTAGTATTCACACTCCCAAGTTTTCTTCAAAGTCTTTATCACCAATAATTGCTATAAAAACTTTGACTAGTTATAGTACATTCTCAATCAAAAGTCACTCATTTCACCAGCTGTCTTCACAAACTGTTAACATGCAAAACTAAGGCTAAAAAGCGAATGCTTATTCTTATAATTTTAAGTACGTTTCCCAAAATGAAGTCACCACAAGCAATTATTTACTTATCATCTTCCTCTCTTATTTCTTTTCTCTTTTATGGCCTCTCAATAATATGTCTTACTTCTGTCATTGTCTCTGCTTCCTATGGCGATAATGAGACTCATTACCACTCGTTGTTGTCATTTAAGTCAAAGATCACCCATGATCCATACAATGTTCTAACCTCATGGAACCATTCCTTTCATTTCTGTGACTGGAGTGGTATTTCATGTGGAAAGCGGCACAAACGAGTGACTGTTTTACGGCTGCAATCGCAAGGCTTAGAAGGCTCGTTGTCTCCTCATGTAGGAAACCTCAGCTTCCTCCGTCACCTCTCTCTCTGGAACAACAGCTTTCAAGGAACCATTCCTCATGAACTTGGTCGTCTATCTAGGCTACGCAATCTTTATCTTAGTATAAACAAATTCGGTGGAGTCATTCCAACAAACTTGTCTCTTTGTTCTAACCTCGAAGACCTTTGGCTCTATCAAAATGAGCTAACTGGAAGCATACCTAAGGAGATGAGTTTACTCTCGAAACTTGCTACTCTTGAAATTCACTTCAATAACTTAACAGGTGGAATCCCACCTTTCTTGGGGAATATCACATCAATGGAAGTGTTCTATGCTTGACGGAATTTTACTCTGGTGACTGCAACTTATATGGAAGCATCCCTCCTTCCATTTTCAACCTCTCACTCCTAGTTAATCTTTCCTTAGCTGGTAATCACCTCACTGGTAGTCTTCCTTCAGAAATTGGTAATCAGCTCCCAAATCTTGGGCACCTTCAGTTACGGGATAACGAACTGACAGGAGTTCTTCCACCTTCTCTTTCTAATTGTTCTAAATTATGGTTTCTTGAAATGAGTCGCAACAAGTTTAGTGGGAGGTTGACAATTGATTTTTCACAATTAAGAGATATTAATACAATTATATTAAGTGGCAACAACTTCCATGGACGCGGAGAAGCTGATGACCTGGGGTTTATGGATTCTCTGAAAAACTGCACCAGATTAGTATGGTTGGAACTTTATAATTGCAACCTTATAGGAGTGCTTCCAATATCATTAGGTAATCTCTCTCATCAACTCAACTCTCTAGATTTAGAAGACAATAAATTATTTGGAAGCCTCCCTTCAAGTATAGTTAGTCTAAATGGTTTGACCACTTTATATTTAGGACTAAATCAATTCAAAGGAATCATCCCCACTAGCGTTGGTAAACTTCAAAAGCTACAAGTTCTTGGTCTAAGTAGCAATCAATATTCAGGGCCTATCCCTGATGCTATTGGGAACTTATCACTGTTGACAGAACTTTACTTAGATTACAACAAATTAGAATGTCATGTTCCATCAAGCCTCGGGAATTGTAAAGAACTTAATGGGTTAAACCTTGCATACAATAGGCTGAGTGGTAACATACCCAAACAACTTTTTCAACTTCCATCACTAAATTATTTTTTAAATCTCTCTCAAAATAGCCTATCTGGTTCTATCCCATCAGAGATTAAAAACCTCAAGACGTTGAGCTATCTTGATTTATCTTACAATAATTTATCAGGCAACATTACTAGTAGCCTTGGTGAGTGCGTTAGCCTTACAAAGTTATACTGTTACGATCCCACATCGCCAAAGTATGAGATTGGGCGGTGGTTTATAATGTCTAAGTGTCCCCTCCTCATCAAGCTAGCTTTTTGAGTGAGTTCTACATTTGGACTTATGAACATCGATACGAGCCTAGTATGGGATAGGTTCGTATCAATTGGTTTCAGAGCCAGCCCAACCTTTCGAGGTTCCAACACTCGGAGTGGTGGCCTGTGGAGTGGTGGCTTGGACCCGAAAGAAGGGTGCCAACCGTGACCAACACAGCCGTGACCAACGAGCTCGGAGTGGTGGCCTATGGAGTGGTGGCTTGGACCCAAAGAGGGGTGCCAACCGTGACCAACATAGCCGTGACCAACGAGGACGTTGGTTCTTCAAAGGGTGGGGTATTGTTACGATCCCACATCGCCAAAGTATGAGATTGGGCGGTGGTTTATAATGTCTAAGTGTCCCCTCCTCATCAAGCTAGCTTTTTGAGTGAGTTCTACATTTGGACTTATGAACATCGATACGAGCCTAGTATGGGATAGGTTCGTATCATATACCTTAGTGGCAACCAATTTCAAGGCATAATACCATCTTCAATAAGTTCATTGGGAGGATTGGAGGCACTCGACATTTCTCAAAATAATTTATCAGGAAAAATTCCACTATTTTTAGCAAAATAGAAATCCTTAGGATATTTGAACCTATCCTTTAATGATTTTGAGGGTGAAGTACCGGTTGTAGGTGTGTTTGCCAATGGAAGTGCATTTTCAGTTTTGGGGAACAATAAGCTTTGTGGTGGTTTGGTTACACTTGAGTTACCCAAATGCAAGGAGACGGGTAGTAAGAAAAAAAGGTTTCCTTTCTTCATATTAGCCATCGTGATTGCAGTCACGTTGCTCGTCGTATTATGTTGTGTGTATCTTTTGTGTAAGAAGAAACGCAACAGTCAACCATCTCAATCATCAGGGAGTTAACGGTTCATGAAAGTTTCATACCATCAACTTCTCAAGGCTACCGATGGGTTCTCTACAACAAATTTCATTGGAGAGGGTGGGTTTAGTTCTGTTTATAAAGGGATCCTCAATCCTGACGATGACAAATTTGTTGCAATCAAGGTGCTGCATCTTCAAAATAAAGGAGCTCACAAAAGTTTTATAGCAGAATGTGAAGCATGGCGGAATATTCGGCACCGTAATCTATTGAAGATAATAACTTCATGTTCAAGTACCGATTTCCAAGGCAATGACTTTAAAGCGCTGGTTTACGAGTTTATGCCCAATGGAAGTGTACACGATTGGCTTCATTCAAGTGCATATACATCGAATCTGAACCTTCTTCAAAGAATAAATATTCTTAGAGATGTTGCCACTGCACTTGATTATCTTCACAATCGCTGCCAAACAATGATTGTTCACGGTGATCTGAAACCAAGTAACATTCTACTTGATGATGATATGGTGGCTCATGTTGGAGACTTTGGTTTAGCTCGACTACTTGGTACAGAATTAAACCAAAACAGCTCAACCGGGATTAAAGGGACAATTGGTTATGCACCTCCAGGTAATTCCTTTTTTATTCCATGATGCTTATATTTATTTACAGGTTAAAGTTTGTAAATCGATTAATTGTTATTCATTTGTAGATATGGTATCGGGAGCGAGATGACAAGTTGTGGGGACGTCTACAGTTTTGGGAAAAAGCCGATAGACAACATGTTTATTGAAGGTCTTAGCCTTCATAAATTTGCTTGCATGGCATTACCAGATCAAGTAATCGATGTTATTGATAATGATGCAATTGTCTTGCAAAGTACCGAAGCGAATGCAAAGATAGTGGAAGAATGTTTGGCTGCAACTATCAAGATTGGAGTATCATGCTCTGTGGATTCCCCACCTCGACGACTAAAAATTGAAATTGTTGTCAATGAGTTGCAGCATATTCTCGATGTGCTTCAAAATATATAAGGTACTCCGTTCTCCCATTCTGTAAAATCTGATTTTACATGAGTTTGTTAAAAGTCATCACTAAAATAGTTTTATTTTTTAGCTCTTTCAGGTCTATCTTCAAGCTTTTATCGTGAAGTTGTAGGAAACTGCAACAAGCAGCGGTGCATGTCGTAGTTAAATAAATGTTAAGTTGTTAAAGATGTTCGTAATTGTGGTTTAATTTTATAAGTGTTCGAGACATAAGAGTACGTTTACATTCCTGGTGACGTATCATATGTATCAAGCATGTTTGTAAGTGTGGTTTCATTTCCTTGAATCCAATTTGTGGTACTGAATTCTACTTAAGTTCTACTTGGTGTTTGATTCCTTAATGAACAGCCTAATGTTATTCGTGTTCTTTGACTTTCAATTTCATAAATTTGACTTTTTCTTGAATATCTGAATGAGAAAGCTCGAGGCTTCCCCCTCTTCTGGTTTCGAGCAGTGTATGGTTCAATTTTATAGAAAGTTAACCTCATGTTTGGTATACTGTATTATTACTGCAAGTATATTGTATTAAAAATGTGTCAACAATGACCAAAGTGGATTTCTAATACATAAATCAGCTCGAATACAGTTGGTCCAACACACGTACGTTCACATTAGAGTTGAAACTTGAGAGTTGAGAGTGTTGCCAAAGTTACTACTTAATGGAAGTTTAATTAACAAAAAAGGTGTAGTTATGGATTGTCCTAAAAATATAGATAAAAGTGAACTAGGTCAATTAAATTACAAAAAACGAGTCTTGTATCTACTTACTAATGTAATGTGGAAACATGTAACTTACAGTAAACATGAAACTGTACACCCACTCTTGTGAAACAAACCAAAGAACAGCGAAAACTAAAATGGGTCAAATGGGTAGGACTCAAAAAATATCTTTAACTGAACGTGTCATTATTTTGTTCCATCCATCAGAGATTGAAGACCTCAAGATGTTGAACCATCTCGATTAATATTATAATTATTTATGAGATACCATTTCTGACATAATTTCAGCCATGAATGAATTTGTTGCTCTTCTTTTCCGAAATGAACATAGTATTGATTCAAATAAGGAAGATTCATTGACATTACGAATATGTTGATACATTGAGCTTGCCTACAGTATGACTACTCTTGCAAACAACAAATCTAAAAAGATACACGCCAACCTTATTAACTGCTAGAGCAGAAATGAAACTAAAACATACATCATAGACGTCACTGTACGTATCGTTATTATCACTGCCTTTGAATAACTCGAGAAAATCAGATGGGGTTTGATGAAGTTAATGTCGTCTCCAATCTGCCTTTAGAATTGAGAATTAGGCCATATGACGAATACATAATAAATGTTGACTTTACCCATCCAAGTACAAGCTCCAAATAACACTAATAACTAGCAATACACCACATTGACCACCTGCACAAACTAAAACAAACACACTTTATCATTCTTTCGAGCTTCAAACATATTAATGGCAGTAAATGTTAAGACTGAAACATATAGTTGTGACTTCTAATCTTATTTTCTTACTTGGATGTTTGGGTATTCTAAAAGTTCTTGTCATCAAGTTTTACAAATGATTAATGTGCCATATTTACCTTTTTAATGAAATGACCCAAACTGACCCGTTTTAAGCTAGTTTTAATTTTTATATCTTTTTTACATAGCCTGAACCAACATGTAGGACCTGAATTTTAAGCTATGAAAGACCAGAACAGACATGTTGGAACTGTTTTTTAAGCTATGTATATATATTTTTAACATAACCTGAACTGAACCATTTTATATGGGTCGATGTAGCCAGAAAAACAGCTCCAAGGGTCTCGTTACAGCTCTGTAAAATAAAGAAAAGAAAATATAAATTTTTTTAGTACTCTCCATTAATAAGTAGTTATTAAAATTATTTGATTTGGGAGGTTCTATGTACTGGGCACCGTTTTTTTCTCCAAGTTACTTTTTGGGTAGTTGTTGTACTGACTGCTTTTCTCAAAGTAAAATGGGTCAAAATAGCCATCTGTACTAGTGTTGGGTAGTTGTTGTACCGACTGCTTTTGGAGCCTGTTAACACTAACAGATGACTGTGTTTACAAAACAAACATAACCCATAATGCTTTTAAAGGATGACTCGTCCGATATGGCTAAGATTTCAAGAAAGGTTCCAACCTTGTTCGTGAAGTTCAGGACACCACCGAGAATCACCAGTTAGTTACTTTTTTTTACAAATCTAACATTAATGCAGACTAATAATTACTAGTTGCTTAAATTACATTAGGAATCCATAAAGATCCGTAAAAATACCAGTTTCAATGTCAATAAGCCTTATGGATAGTAAAACACTGGAGTTTCAATGTTGCTACTTAATCGAAGTTTAATTAACATAAAAGGTGTAGTTATGGGTTGTCCTAAAAATATAGACAATACTGATCTGGGTTAAACAATTAAATTACAAAAAACGAGTCTTGTATCTACTTACTAATGTAATGTGGAAACATGGAACTTACAGTAATATGAAATGGGTTAAACATGAAACATGTAACTTACAGTAATATGAAATGGATCAATTTACGTTACGTTATATTTAATGGGTTCAACAGGCTGAAAACATTCATTAATCATTATTTTTAAACAAGTTTAAGAAAAGGACAGACCACGTTTGCAGGTCAACCTGACCAGTCCAAACTAAAATTACCAGTTTGACTTTTTTCCCAACCTGACTAGCTGCCCGTTATGGAACACCTCTAGTTTAGATCATGTGTTACCTGTAAGGCTCCCAAGCCTGCATTTCCAAGGGTCCACATCTACGGTGTGACTGATAAAGCATTAGCCAATGCTTTTCTGCAATACAAATAAATGGGAATACCAACCGGTTAGGACTGAAGTGTCATATATATGGTTCACAATGTTAATGAGTCTATGTCAAAAACAACCATTTACAGTAGCAAAATTGGGGATCTTGCAACAAAAGTCAAACATATCAATAATGTTTTAAACACATAATTTTCTTTGTTCATCAGGGATTTTAGTTTATGTGCAGTCATTCTTCTACGAATCTTTAATTCCACCAACACATTTCATGTATCTAAGTCTCATGTCCAAATGAAAAATAACAAGTTTCTATATCCATGTCTTTATTTATAAGAAACGTCTGACAGTGATACCGATGTAAACCTGAATCTATACTGACAAAAATTAGAGCTGCAATTTGACAAGTACCCTTGTATTCAGTGTATATATAGGCTTTCATGTTCTCTTTGGTCCACCTTATCTCCAAACCCTCATGTTGTGTGATATCAATTAAAATGGCAAGCAAGTGTTCAGAGATGAAATGCCTAGTAGATCTTAAAAGAAATGCAAACATGAACTCAAATACAAAAGCTTTACCAATAAACTGCTAGTTTGAGGTCATATGAACAAGGCTGGCAAGGATTCTATGTGGAATCGAGCTTTAAACCAACACTAATGGCGGCTTTAGATCTTTTAAAAAAAGGACCAACAAACAGTTGTTGAAGATTTTCGAACCCAAGCCGTCAATTAGAAACATGTAGAAAGTGATTTAAGGGTTTATGTTTATGTGGTCTAGGTGAAAAGAAATAAGAAAGCAAAGTGAAAAAAAAGAAGGGGGAGAAATCCTACTCAAAAGAGGGAAAAGATAAAACAAATAAAGCCGAGTTTTTATTCAAAAAACGGGCTCTATTTTGTGGCCGAATTAGACCCCGGTTTTCTCATTTCATAACCGGGCTTTATTCCTTTGTTTTTTTACGGACACCTTAATAGACCCCTTTTTCCTATTAACAGGGCTCTATTAGGAGGGGCTTAATTTCAGATTGTGTAGTAGTGTGAGAAAAGAGAGTTTATGAGTCAAAGAATTTCAGTACCAAGGTACATAGCCATCTGAAAAATCTTCAAACCCAAACACTCCTTTAAAGATAACTGGTATTCAATAACCAGATATTTCCAAATCTAGCCAGTTAATCGATCAAGGCAGATATTCTAGCAGACAATGACATTTTACAGCCTGCAAGCCTTTTATCCATAACCATGCAAATGAGTGATCATTTAATTTATTACCAAACAGGAAACTATCCATATGATTTTTACTAGCCAAAGACATCAGAAGACAATACAGTTGCCTATCCCAAACACACTATATCAGCAGACAGAAAAGCTTGTGAAGCAAAGGTTTTCAAAACCAAGATACATAGCCATCTGTTTAAACCTTTACTCCAAAAACACCAGCTAGGCATATAAGTATATAACAACTTTTCTGATCAACAAGGGAGGGATGGTTAACCGGATTGTTAGTAGCTTCATCGCTCACTAGCCCCCATCCTAAAGATACCATGCCTCACTCTTCACATAATCCCATATATCTTATAAGTTTCAATAAATGCTACTGATTTCTTAACATTAAGGCTCATAAGCTGTAACATCCGAGTACAAACTCAATATTAGGTATGGGCGCAAACCTGATATAACATTCATATGCAAAATACAACTTTCATTGCCATTTGCAGATAAAAAATCATGTTAACAAGATCAGAAACATTATCTTAAACAGCCAAATTACCTCTGAATGTGAGGTAGAAGCATTATCTTAAACAAGGCTACATACATTATATTGGCTTCAATCGTGCCCAAATGATACTAAGATGATGTAACATATCAGGATAACCTTATGCTTAACTTATGCTTTTATTCATTATCGAAAAACCCCTGTTCCCCCAAATAACTAATAATCACTTTGGCATAAGCTTACCCACCCTGTAAGTTCTTTATACAAGCTTACCCAAACACCACCTAAATCCCATATTCTCATGACAGGTATCCCTCGCACAAACGCACGCTGCTTTACACATGATAATTAGGGAAAAAAGAAATACATTCCAGTGTATAACGCACTTTGACATAAGCTTTACCCAAACACCTTCAATAAGCTTTTTAACTTTTTTTATACCCAATAATTTATTAACCTCTTAAAATAAGCCTACGCAGAGTAGTAAAACTCGGATCACAAAGTGATTCAACCATTACTAGCTACAAGGCCAGTGATCAGGGCGAGTTGAGCAGAATCGGCCAAAAGATTCAATTTGGTCACAAGTTAGTCAGCTCGGTGCTAACTTGTAAAAAACTCGGGTTGATGTATTTTGACAAGTGTGTTAAAGTTTCTAAACATATACTTCTAGTGTCCATGAACATTTATATAGTCCTTTAAACATGACATACTCTTACACATAGCTTAAAAACTTATATATATAAATTCCTATCTAAGACTATGAGTACTCACTACAAGCAAAACAACATACAGTATTTGCCTCCAATCATGCCCGCAATATACTAGGGGAGGTTTAGGTAAGGTAAGAGTTAATAAAACTATGCATTTTTTAAATACCCCAAACTAATGGAATCAGCTTATTAGCTTAATCCTCCCCTCAAAAATACATAAGCCCTTTAAAATAAGAAAAAATTCAATAAGCTTTTTAGCTTTATTAAAACACAATAAACTATTAGGCTCTTTAACTAAGCTCATCGAAACACCCCCTAAATCCCAATGATTTCCATGGCACCTATCTATCACACAAAATAAAATTGCTCTGAATAATTATGATTCAATAACAAGGCTATATACGTTATATCGAATAACCCCTTATTCCCCTTAATAACTATTAAGCACTTTGGCATAAGCTTGCCCAGCCCCCCTATATCCCATATTCGTATGACAGGTATCCATCTCAAAAACTCACACTGCTCTACACATGATAATAAGGAAAAATACAAATACATCCTAATGTATAAGCTTTGTACCTTATTTTTTACCCAATAACTTATTAACCAAAAACCCATGTCACCAAATCTCTCATTTCTTCAAACTTTGACTACCAATCAGTTCTGAAGTTAAATTAGAGGGTTAGGGTTTTTAATAAAGGGTTTCTGTTTCGTTTCGTTTGTGTTTGGTGGTGGCTGCCGGAGATGGCGATGGTTGTTAGAAATTGTTTCAGAAAATGGATAATGAGGAAAGAGGTTGAAAGTTGGTGTATTAGTTTACTGTATTTTGTTAGTATCAAAGTACCCCTTAATTAATGGTCAACATAGTCAAACTAAGTTAATACTCAACTACTATAAGTTTCTCAAAAATTTGTTCTAAATCTTCTATACTATACTATATAAAATGGAAAAATGGTCAAAGTGGAAAAAGTGAAAAATGTTGAAAGTTGAATGTTGAAAACATGGTCAATGGAGAGAGAAATAAATAATATAATTAATACTTTTATTAAAACACCCCATTACTTAAAAGTACAATAATTTATTCACATTGTACACCCAATTAAAAGCACATCTACCAAATTAAAAACAATCAATTGAAACCGATACCGGGTTGACCCGTTGAAACCGATACCGGTTGACCGGGACGCTTCAAACCCGTGGTGACCGGTTTAATTTGACATTTTTGACCCAACCTATCGGTTTGACTCGGTTTAAATCGACCTGTTTTTTTTATCAGAATGGTTCAACCAGTTGAACCACCCGGGTGAAATCGGGTTTCAAATTTGACAAAATTATATGAGAAATGATGAAGTAGTTGTGTAACCCGTGACAATTTTTTTTAAAGGAGAGACCAAGTAATTATAGTTTTTGGTTTATTTTGCTTTGCACATGTAATTTATTTTAAAAAATGTTGCTCTTGCACCATTTAAGGGTCTAGCATATATGAATCGTCGTTTAAAAGTTAATATATATTGTATAGCACTTTGTCTAGTGGGTAAAGGGGAGTAATCCTGCACCCTGGTAAATATATTAACCAAGAAATATTTAAGTACAATGGATATGAGTGAAATCCCATATCTCAGCCCGTTACATAGACATAAAGCTTACATAACAAGATACTACCAATTTTCTAAGCAAGAAAACAAACCACTACTCTAAAGATAACATAAGACATAACGAAAAAATTACTTCCTAGGTCCTTGAAGCTTGGTGCCATACATGGCATTAAAAGCATCCAAATTCCCCGAAGATCAGAAACCTGCTTCGCATAATCATCGTAGTCATAGTCATCATACTCATCTTCAAACTCTTGGCCACCACCGAATATATTAGCAGACTCATCAAATGGGTTAGCAACCACCTCATCTTCAGAATCAGACACCACAATATCTCCCACTTTAGAAAAAGGGTTAACTCTCTTAGTAGAAGAGGCTGGCGGAATACAAGAATCACTAGTTATAGGAGACACACCCGACTCCATTTCTTTCAAATCACTCACAAGAGGTTCTTGTGATGCAGTACCTGTCTTAATAGACTCATCTTCATTAACTTCCATTGTACGACCCGAATCCACAACCTTGTTGGTGTCATCTGAAGAAATACCAGCATCCGTATATTCCCTATTAAGAGCATCAAACTGATTAGATGTAGATATCTTTGTTCCACTCGAGCTAGCCACATCAGCAACATTCTTCTTTGTGACTTCCACTTTCTTAGGATCAGGAGGAGTCTTTTTGGGTTGATATTGGAACTGCTTACCCACAACAGGTTTAGAAAACCCTCCTTGACCCGGAAAATTAGAACCGCCTTGCTTTCCCTTCTTCTTATTATTGACCGTCTTGAAACCATCATTAACACGCTTAGTAGACTGAGCAGGAGGTTCCACAACTTTCGGACAATCAATAAGAGTATGACCAAAAATCTTACATTTATCACAATGGGGTGGTTTCCACTCGTATTCAACCCGTATCTTCTCAATAGTCGAACCTGACCCATCAAGTAACGGTATCTCAACAGTAAGGTTGTCCCTAAGTACCTCATCCGACTTTACTTCAATCATGCACCTAGCAAAACTACTACGGCCCCACGAGTCCTTGCACATTTGGCTAGTAAAAGCATCTAAACTTTTGGGCGTGCCTATCAATGTGGCAAGGAGACTAATGCCATCATCAGAAAACATAGCAAGAGGAACATCATGGAATTTAACCCACACCGGGATGTTGGTCAAATCCTCTTTAAGTAAATTGGTGTTCAAAGTCCATGGTTTAAGAATAATAGGTACATTTCTAATCAACCAAGGACCATTTTCAAGAACATCATCAACACCTTTCTTCGAATTGAACTTAAAGAAGAAGAACCCCTTTGCATTCATCATTACCTTTTGTATACCAAACTTAGCCCACGCATTGCGTACAAAGTAATCAACAACAGGAAAAGCAAGGCGTTGACCAAGGAAATACCCATACAAAGTATTCTCAAACCTAGTGTTCACCTCTTCAACCACTTTCATCGGGACAGAAAGATCCACACCATTAGCTTTCTTACTACACTCCAACCTACGAAAATTAGATGCTTGTTTCATTGGTTCAGTAGAAGTAACACCAGCATACGATGAAGAAGGTTGTTTCAAAGCAACACCAACATTCTCAATACCAACAACCCCATGTGCATTCATATCAACCTTATCATTAGCATTATTATGGCCTTTAACACTAGAAGCCATAGGACCACTCGTATCTTGAGGAGGTTTCGAATAATAACCAATAGTAGTAAGCATCTCCTCAAGCTCCTTCTGTGACTGCGGCACCTTAAGATGCTCAATTGGATTAGCCCCAGTAGAAGTAGTAGCATCCTCTATCACGGCATGTTTCAATGTTATATAAGTTTATTAAAATCACAAAAAATAAATGGTATTGTTATCTTTAGCGATAATTATTTGTACCTCAAACAAATAACTTTGAACAATGCATAAATATCTATACAAATTGATAGTACAAAATAATCTTATATGGTGATATCCAATTTGCAAATTTACAATTTTAAAAGCCACACACCAAATGATAAACGCTACACATGTAAAAAAAATAGTTATCACTGCCTAAATTACTGACAAAACAAGGAAAAGCGGTCACACATGTTGGCTATACCTCTAAACTACAATATAATATTGCCAACTACATAATACCGTTGCTTTTTGTAATGTTTGAATCTATTATTACTAAAAATCTTAATAACTTATAACAATCCTATTAGAAAATATACTCTCACACTTAGATCGACTCCACATAATTTTTTAAAACTATATATTTATGTCGCTATGCAACCACGCATCGAATTGTAGTTATTCAAAACGATTCTCTAATGCTACAAATACAGTTTGTTGAAAGAAACTTATGGGTCGTCAGAACTTTGCAGAAAACTAGACATCGTTGCCGCTAGGCGCGGGTACTCGTCTAGTACTATATAAAATGGAAAAATTGTCAAAGTGGAAAAAGTGAAAAATGTTGAAAACATGTTCAATGGAGAGAGAAATAAATAATATAATTAATACTCTTATTAAAACACCTCATTACTTAAAAGTACAATAATTTATTCACATTGTACACCCAATTAAAAGCACATCTACCAAATTAAAAACAACCAATTGAAACCGATACCGGGTTGACCAGTTGAAACCGATACCGGGTTGACCTATTGAAACCGACACGGGTTGACCCGGACGCTTCAAACCAATGGTGACCGGTTTAATTTGACATTTTTCGACCCAACCTATCGGTTTGACTCGGTTTAAATCGACTGTTTTTTATCGAACGGTTCAACCAATTGAACCACCCGGTGAAATCGGGTTTCAAATTTGACAAAATTATATGAGAAATGATGAAGTAGTTGTGGAACCCGTGACAATTTTTTGAAAGGAGAGACCAAGTAATTGTAGTTTTTGGTTTATTTTGCTTTGACACATGTAATTTGTCATTTGTATAATGTTATTTTAAAAATGTTGCTCTTGCACCATTTAAGGGACTAGCATATATGAATCGTCGTTTAAAAGTTAATATATATTGTATAGCCCTTTGTCCAGTGTATCAATAATGTTATGTAAGTTTATTAAAATCACAAAAAATAAATAGTATTGTTATCTTTAGCGATAATTATTTATACCTCAAACAAATAGCTTTGAACAATGCATAAATATCTATACAAATTGATAGTACAAAATAATCTTATATGGTGATATCCAATTTGCAACGTTACAATTTTAAAAGCCACACACCAAATGATAAACGTTACACGTGTAAAAAAAAATAGTTATCACTGCCTAAATTACTGACAAAACAAGAAAAAACGGTCACACATGTTGGCTATACCTCAAAACTACAATATAATATTGCCAACTACATAATACCGTTGCTTTTTGTAATGCTTGAATCTATTATTACTAAAAATCTTAATAACTTAAAACAATCCTATTAGAAAATATACTCACACTTAGATCGACTCCACATAATTTTTAAAAACTATATATTTATGTCGCTATGCAACCACGCGTCAGAATTGTAGTTATTCGAAAACGATTCTCTAATGCTACAAATACAGTTTGTTGAAAGAAACTTATGGGTCATCGGAACTTTGCAGAAAACTAGACATCGCTGCCGCTAGGCGCGGGTACTCGTCTAGTTACTATATATATATATTTTTTTTTTCAATGAGGTTATCATTGTTTACGTGACTGGTTGTTTAGGTTACTCCATATATTACAACTTATGATAGCAAGTAGAAAGTTACTAAATGGTATTTGGGGTTTTCGGGTTTAACGGATTTAGTCCTTAGATTTTTTTTCTCGGATTCTTTCCTGTGCGCGACCCGTAACGGGTTTTCTTACGTTTTTATCCGTTTTAGTCGGTTTTCTTCGGTTTTTATACGTTTTCGCCTGTTTTTCTTACGTTTTCATCCGTTTTTCTTACATTTTTATCCATTTTCATCCGTTTTCATCCGTTTTTATACGTTTTCGTCCATCATGATTAAGTTTTTGTCTGTTTTTATACTATTTTGTACATATTTATACGTTTTTGTCCGTTTTCATCCATTTTTACCCGTTTTGTCTGTTTTTTTACGTTTTGTCTGTTTTCGTCCGTATAAATCTGACTAAAACAAATAAAATCATATACAAGTGAATAAAAACGTTAAAAAATTGATAAAAACGGACAAAAACGTATAAAAACGGATAAAGCGCATAAAAACGGATAAAAATGTATGAAAACGGACTAAACGTATAAAAGCGAATACAACCGTAAAAACAAATAAAAACGGACGAAACGTATACAATTGGATAAAAACGTATACAAACATATAAAAAATGATGAAAACATATAAAAACAAATAAAATCGTAAGAAAAACGGACGAAAACGTATAAAAATGTATAAAAATGGACAAAAACGTATAAAAACGGATAAAGCGCATAAAAACGGATAAAATGTTAGAAAAACGGACTACTTAAGCGGTTTGTCTTCAGCGGTTTGACATAAGCGGTTTGACTTAAGCGGTTTTACTCAAGCGGTTTTTCTTCAGCGGTTTGATCTAAGCGGTTTGATAAGAAGCGGTTTGATAAGAAGCAGTTTGATAAAAAGCAGTTTAGCTATTGTGTGTTACCTGATGTTGAGAGAATGGTGCAAAGAAACCGAATGTGGACTAAAAAAAAAAACCCTAAACCCAGCTTTAAAACCAACTAGTAATTAACTCTTTATGCTTCTACCAATAACAACCCAAAAGTATACTTGTGGCTCCTGGTGTTGTACAATCTAGCAAAGAAGGAAATAAATGAGGCTTTTTTGTAGTGGTTTGTGTGTAATGGACAAATATCAGGTCATGGTTTTCTTTATAAGAGTGTTTGTAGTAAGTTGAAATGGTCAAAATGGGATCACATGTTAATGCAAGTTCATTTAGGGCAAGTTTTCAGTCTTTTGAAGTCTTGTGACTTCCCATCCTTTCTTGTGCCGACTTTTGGGAGGGTAGAACCAAGGATAGGGTAACTTTCATATTTAAGGCTGTTTAAGTGTAGATTGTGGTCCGATTGAGCGGTAGTGACAGTTAAACAAATTGAAGTACTCCTAGAGTACTACCCGATGAAACAAACTTTGCACCTATAGGACTTGTATCGGCTGAAATACAGCCCCGTGAATTTAGACAAAAACACACTTTTAAAAAAAAAATTAAAACTTGAATTATTTTTGAAAAACTTTTGGGAAAATGGTATTTATTTTATAAAACTTAAACACAAACACATAAAGGTGATATAAACTTTTAAAAACTCATATGCATATCTTTTATATAATAAAACAAAACCTCTAGTGGGAAAATTCAATTCATACCTTATTTGGTAATAATTAAATTAATTAATTTTTCTAAAAAATAATTATTATGAAAATAAACCTTAAATATTTCCTTATATGACAAAAAATATAAAAAATTCGTTTTTTCCTAATAGGTTGAAAAAAAAGTCAAAAATACACATGGGTTGAGATTTAATACTTTAAACTTTTGGTTGCAAAGTGTAAAACTAAAAAGAAACGGGAGTTCTTCCTGATTCACTCAACAAGGAAAAAGAAAAAAGAAAAACCAGCAAACACTGATTCAATCAAACAAACACAAATTTACTTTTTTGATGTGGGCCTAAATCAACATCTCGGTTTTATTAATCAAAGGTGTGTTCTTAAATGAATGAATCAAATTTATATAAGTTATCGGCTTATTGATTAATGGACCGATTTAGGTATTTTGTATATATATTTTTTTTGTTGAATATTAAATCCTTATGGTGGGTTTTGAGTAACCTTTTAGGTTTAGGGTTAGGGTTTTAGAATACAATTGTTTTCTGTATATAATTAATGGCACCAGGAACAAACGGTGGTTACTATAATGAATTTAGGGATAATAATGACCGCGTAAATAACGGTAATGGGACGGGTCGGAATAGGGGTCGCAATGGCGTAGACAGGGTTAGGGAGCCTGTAGAGTTGTTGTTTAGTGATAGTGGCTCGGATGAGGCACTTGTCAGTGGTGAAAGTGAGAAAAGTTGTAAGACTGAGCAAGTGTCGAATAAGAAGCGAAAGCTCAAATTTTCGCCTATTGTATGAGATAGAGATGATAAGGAAGTTAGTAACGTGTCCAAAAGTAGATTTTCGGTAACAGATAGTGACTTTGTTTCTGCGGATGCTCTACAAATCTCAGTTTTAGAAAATCATAAGTTTCAGAAGACAGAAACCGCTATTGATATTGGGTCTCGGGATTCTAATGGTTTTGAACACCGTTCTGAAATGGGATTATTTTCTTCATCTGCACAGTAAGAGAATATCGTGAATGTTGAGTATGCAGGGGAACTAGAAGATGAGGATAATGTGCCTTCACGCTGTATAAGATCATCTCGATGGGCAAATGATATTGATTCTCCAGTTAATGAAGATGAAGTTTCTTGGTTTAGAAAGAAGTAGATCACGGTCATCGGAGTATAATGAAAATGGCTACCATAGTGACGGATATATCGAGAAGGATTTGGTAAGAAAGGATTATATAGGAATAGACGAGGATGATAGTAGTGATGGCCCGGGTGTTAGTCAATCATATACCGATTCCGAGAGCGATGATTCCTCACAAGGTACGCCACGTCGTGTTCTTCCTCCTCAAAGAAGTGTAAACATGCTATTAGGTTGTAGAAGTGTTGACGAGTTCGAGAGATTCAATAAGATAGATGAAGGCACTTACGGTGTTGTTTACAGGGCGAAGGATAAAACAGGAGAAGTTTTTGCATTAAAAAAGGTGGAGATGGAACGAGAACGAGAAGGGTGTCCTTTGACTTCGTTAAGAGAAATAATATCCTTATTTCGTTTGATCACCCTTCAGTTGTCGACGTGAAAGAAATCGTGGTTGGTAGTAACCTCAACAGCATATTTATGGTGATGGAATACATGGAACACGATCTTATGGCACTGATGGAGACAATGAAACAACCGTTTAGTCAAAGTGAAGGTAAATGCCTTATGCTCCGGCTTTTAGAAGGAACAAACAATCTTCTTGACAATTGGGTTCTTCATAGAGTTTTTTTAGACGCCAAATTTACTATTGAATAATCATGGTGAGTCGAAGATTTGCGATTTTGGATTGTCTCGTCAGTTATTATTTGGTACAGGTCGATCTTTTTACCTCTTTTCAGTTATTATTTATTGGTACAATGTTCTTAATTTTTAAGAGGATATTTGATTTTACTATTTGTCGAATTTTGCTCTGTGATGACGGTTTGCATCTGCTATTCTTACAGTTTTCACCTTGAGTTTTTATCTAAGAGGATTTCTGACCAGTTGTAGACAAGTAATTTTCTTCGTAATGCTCATACATAATGCGTTGGATGTTAGTGGATTGGTTTCTTTTGAACACGATGGGTTCCATTGCGAAAGTTTCAACAAGGAGTTAGTGGAAGCGAGTGACAAGTTAGATTCATAAGATATTGCAGGTAGTCATGATAATGCAAGAAGACCGCGTCATGAAAATCCAAGGGATTTGCTTCAAAATTTGGAGGTACTTAATTGTTGTTGCTTCATTTGTGTGTCATTTTACAATGTTTGTAGTCTTTTATTGTATTAAATGGGGTTGATAGCATATTTTATCAATTATTTTATCGTCAAGTCAAAGTTCAAATGTTGTATGTTGTAAGAATGTCTTTTGAGTTTTACTTTTAAAATATTAATAGTGGGGATAACGTAGTAAGATCGGTGCGATGAGTCTTTCCTTATTTCACAACGCAGACAATCAATGTGATTGTGTTTTGATCCACTTCAATTGAATTGGCGATCTGCGTTAGATTAAGGAATTTTTATTTTCATGTTGGAACCGATTAAATTTTTTTAGATAAACAGATTTCGCTTCTAATTTACATGTTATCTAGGAGTTAAATTATCAATATACCACCACATTTGTCAATTTTGTCACTTTATCTGTATTTTGTTGGTGTTAGTTGCCCGACGTTAGGTAAAGATAATCAACAACTGCTCGTGAAGCAAACAACAAGGTCGTGAGAATGAGATACCACTTGGTGGTTACCGGATATCACTTGGAATCGTGTGATCACTTTCCAAAGTAAACTATTCTACCCTAATGCCTGGGTTACACGAATATCTACTTGGGATAAGACCAAATGCAGTTAGAGAATTAGGCACAATTGTATAACCCTTTCGCTAATAAGTGTTTATCGTTTTCTGTGTATCTTTCATGCATAAACCGATCTTCTATTTATAGGAGGTTACTCTTGAGCTATTCCAATGGAATTATGAGTATTAATCGGCCCATTAATAGCCTTATAATTATCCCCATTAATGCCGTTAGTGGTTACATGACCAATTAAACGTGGTCATAATGCAGTTGTAACTGCCATTTAGCAATACTTTCAATAAGCAGTACTTTCCACTAGCAGTACTTTCCACTTGTAGTGGAAATACAACCTATCGATGGAACACCGCTTATCAAGATTTCATAGTACTAGCGGTGGAAACACTACTTCGGTGGAAACATCGCCTATCGATGGAAACATCGCTTATCGCTGGAAACCACAAGCAAGACTTTCCACAAGCAAGACTTTCCTCAAGCAAGATTTTCACCAATCAAGACTTTACCAAGACTACCAATACAAACCACTATAAGAGTCGGTGTTCATGGACCTTATGGGTGTACACTCCGTACCTCCTAACCCATTACAAGGTGTGAACTAATCCCACAAGTGCACTAAATTTTCCAACAATCCTCCCCAAATTTAGTTCACTTCCTTTGCATGAAAAATAAACATCAAGCAAAACATGTGCATAAACGAAAATGTCACGAGGATTGAATTTCCATCTTAGTAAATTACACGTTCAAATATTCGAGAATCGGGGTGTTCTAAGAATTGAACCCTTCAACCCATTTGAATACCGAAGATAAAATACACACAAGTTTTCAAACACTTATGACTCCCGACACTATACAAGCCATGTGTCCATATCCAAAATTCAATAATGTTGTAAAGCTAAAGTCCAAAGCTTCTCAAGCGGCAAAACTTCAACATTTACATAGGTGGTTCCTCTTTAGTCATGCTCTTACCAAGCACTTTTCAAAGAAAATATAACCATTAAGAAGTAAAGACTTCATCCTCCTTTCAAAGAGAGTTCGAGCACAACCTTGGGATGTAAATAAAACATGTGCTCCAGTCCATCGAATGTTGAGCTTTCCACATTGAACTCAGCTCCCAAGTTTCCTTAGGAGGAGTTGGATGTCCTAGCATTCGATGACTAAGTTGGACTTAAACCCATCCCTTTAGCGGACTTTATAACCAAGTCTCTAGCCGGACCCTTCGTCAAGTGATCGCCTAAGTTCATTGAGATCTCACAAACTCTATAGATACCACCCCATTCATGATAAGCTCACGAATCATGCTATGTCCGACACCTAAGTGTCTAGACTTACCATTGTACATCTGGCTATAAGCCTTAGCCAATGTAGCTGCACTATCACACCGGATAAAAGTGAATACTTTTTCCAAAAAAAAATTCAGAAAGAATATGTTTGTGCATTAAATCGCTTTTTTGTGCATCAAAAACTCATTTTTGCACCAAACTTCTTTTGACTTTTTTCATCAAAATAACATTGCACATCAAATTAAAACAAGTTGAGAATTTTGTGCATCAAAATTTTTTTGCGCATCAAAATTCGTTTTTTGTGCATTAAAAAAAAGTATAAAAACTCAAAATTAGAAAAACGTTTTTCACAAAAGTTTTATGCACCAACATACCCGATCTTGTGGATTTTTTGGAATTTTTTGAGAACTTTTTTTAAAATTTTTTTCTTTTTATTCTTTTTACGGATATTTGTCTTTTTATTTTAACTCTACCCTATATATACAGACGAAATGGTCAGGAATGGGACTTTGTCCAAAATTGGTGATAAAAGGAAAGAGGTAGGTGAACCAAGCAAGCTATTTGATAACAGGAAAAGGATTTGTAGCAACAAACTCGGGTAGGAAGGGATATGCAGGACCTCACCCGCAGTGTCTCAAATGTGGCTACCATCATCCAGAGACTACGCCCTGTCGTGTGTGTTTTAGCTGCAATCACCCTGGTCATATTGCGAAGGATTGTCGAGTAGTGGCCATGCAGGTGACTCCGATCAATGTCATTTACCCAAAGACGTGTTATGAGTGCGGGAGCCCGGATCATTTCCAAAACACGTGTCCTAAGCTGAATAGGGCACATGGGCAAGTGCAGAGTAACCCAAATCAAGCCTTTGAGACTAGGAGCAAACTCAAACCATGGAAATCATGGCAACCCAGCTCATGGTCGAGCATTTGTGATGAACGTTGAAGAAGAACGTCAGGACCCGAACGCCGTGACGGGTATGCCCTCCTTAAACAATCATTAAGCTACCATACTATTGATTTTGGTGTCAATTATAGATTTGTTTCTACAAAATTCATGCTTCTGTTAAGGGTAAAACCTAGTTTCCGATACCTTAGCGATGGAATGGATGTAGTGTATGACCAAAGAGTAGAGATCAATAATCTGGTGGAAAGCCTTTTAAGGTTCCTTATAGACGAATTATGCAGTAATTGCGATTCTTGTATTTAGTTTTGAATTAAGAAATATAGATTTTGTGGATGTAATGAATTTTGGATTTCTGTTTTGAATAAAATTCTTTTTCATTTTGAATTTTAATAATCGTATTGTGATTGCAAGCAGATTTTTTTTTTTTGGCCATATTTTACAAATTAGTGACTACTATATTTTTCGTGATTAATTTTGCTTTAGTGGTCACTATATTGGTCACTAATTTGGTCAAATAGTGACCACTATTCTGTTTAGTGACGGTAATAGTGATGAAATTCTATGTCAGAAATTTTAATGACCACTTTTATGTGGTTACAATTTAGTGACCATATTCATAAGTCATCACTATTACCTTTTGTGACCGACTTTTAGTGACGACGAGTGACCACCCTAGTATGGTCACTAAATAGGCTCAGTGACCAAATATCTACTATTAGTGACCACATTCGTGTTGTCACTAAATCCACTTTTTCTTGTAGTGTAAGTTACCTCAGCAACAGCAACAACTGAACGCCTCAACTAAACACCACTTCACGAATCGTTCAAACACCTCAATCTAACTAAATGCCACTTCAATCGATCTCAACTAAACGCCTCAATCTAACTAAACGCGTCAATCTAACTAAACGGACACCTCAATCGATCTCAACTAAACGCCACTACACCTCAATCGAATTAAATCGAATTAGGGCACAAAACATTAAATAGTGAATTAAATTGAATTGAGATGAGGTTAAATCGTCAATTAAATTGAATTGAGATTAGGTTAAATCGTTAAATCGTTTTGCCAGAAATCCATATTGGTGAAAGAGTGTGTGTTCGATTGGTGAAAGGGTGTTTGTTTTGTCAGGTGGGAAAAAAAGATTAGATTTTATTTTTTATTTCTCTAATTGGTTATAGTAAAAAAGAAATTAGGGAAACTTGTGTTTGATTTATATAAAAATAATATTTTTTATAGAAAGGGTGTTTATTTGACTTATGAATTTATTCGTCCGGCATATACGTCAACATGTCCCCCCAGTGTTATATTATTGGCTAAAGGCCGATGGTGTAACACTTGATATAGTTTTGTCCTAGCAGGCCGAAGGAAAAAGGTGTTTGTGCACTGGCAGCCAAATTAACTTTGTTGTCGAGATTGGGCCGGTTAGTTGGGCCTGAAGGCCTTTTGGGCTTTTCCCGCGCTTCTTATTGCTCTGTCTTGTGTCGTGTATTACCTACGTAAGGCCACGTCATCACTCCCTCTGACTGATTTGACGGCCTGTCAGTCGGCTAGGGTTTCTTGGGTATATATATATCCCCTTTTTCTTACTTGGCTCTCACTTTTTTCTCACACATACAACTGTTTCCATCCCTCCGGATGTCTTCTTCCTTTCTTTAAGGTTTGTCTCGCTCTTTCTCTGTTAATATTTGTAAATTGTCTCGGCATCTTTTAGAAATGGCCGATATTGGAACTGCGGGGAATATTCCTGTTTTAGAAAACATATCTGTCCATCCTACCGAAGGAACTAACGAGGAGACCATTCAACCAGTCGTCCCTAAATTTGATATGCACATACATACTTCTAGGTTAACACAATCTGAGTTAGATGAGATAGTAGTTGAGTATGCTATTCCCACTGATCTACGTCCGGTCTTACCACCGGATGATATGACTATGGATCGGTTACCGGAAGATAAGATAGGCATCTACCCTAAGCAGTTAGAGATAGGGGGAGTGAGGGTTCCTTTCTCGACCTTTTTGCTGAATGTGATCAAACACTTTAGGGTACATATCTCTCAGATAGTCCCGCTAGGATTGAATCGGGTGATGCTTTTTGAGATTAGATGTTATAGCCTTGGTATAGAGCCTCGGGTCTCGCTCTTCCGGGCATTCTACCGGTTGTGTAAACAAGGTCATTGGTTTTCTTTTGAGAACCGGACCGGCAAGAGCTCATACAAGTGTTTCCAGGAGGTCATGTCCGGCCTAAAACACTAGAAGGAAAAATTTTTCTTGATCGACAGACGGGCCATCCCTATTGCCATGGCGTGGAGACATAAGGATTTGAAAATTACGGATACATTTCCCTCCGGATTTCCGCTGGAAGATGCTGAGAGACTTAGCGGAAATCCCATTAAATTGCGTAGCCCGACAGTGAGTCTTTTATGGATGTGTCACCTATCCACTGTTTTCAAGAATCCTGAGTTCGAGCCTATTCTAAAAGATGCCCGGGGTCATGGTAATCTCTTGTTTTAGCCTTGTCCTTTTGGGATTGATATTTGTCTCCCGGTTCTGTCCTTTGAAAGATTTTTTTTTTTTTATTTATTTACTTGCTTTTGTTGTACTTTCTTTCAGTTGTTAGCATGTCGGAGTATCTTGAGCTTCCAGATTGGGAAGGAACAGTGGTGAGTAAGGGTCCGCCCGTTGATGTAAACAGGGACATTCCTAAAAGAACCTCCGACCCTCTTCCCGTGGGGGAGAACCCTCCTCCCGAAGATCCCTTAACTCGTAGGGCCGAAGAGGCAAATGCTGAAGTGGTAGCTCTGAGGGAGAAGAAGGAGAGAGAGGCCTTGGCTCGTCAGGCGAAGAGGAAAACTGCCGGAGAAGGAACCTCTCATGTGCGCGGCAAGAAAAATAAATCCCGACGCCAGTTCGTTGAGCAGATTTCTTCCGGAGAGCCCATTGATAACCCGGATCCTTTGAATCAGTTCCATCCGGAGGATGTACAGGAGGATGTGAACGAGGATGAGGAGCAGGGGGCTCCAAACATGGCTGCTGAAGAGGGATGAGCCAACACCGCTAACGAAGGGATGGGTGATAACGCTGCCGGTGGTGGTGAGCAACAGCGACAGATGCATGTCTCCCCGATTCGGGAAGCGGGTCAAACACCACCCGTAGATGAAGGTACGTATCAATCGTTCGGTTGTTAACACTTGTGATTTCTTCCTACTTATCATGTTGTGTTCTACAGGTCATTCGGCTCACCATTCTCGCGGTCGCAGGATTGACAAAGTCAACCTGGATTCTGGTATGCTCTAGGTACTTCCGCTCGTCCTCTTATCACCTATATTTTTCTTTCATGCCTGATTATTATTTTTTATGTAGATGAAGCTACGAACGTCTTCATCCCTCCCTGGGCCCTGCGAGATGATGTCCGGATAAATTCTTACCGGTCTTGCAAGGAGCTTATCGATAATCTTCCCACCCCGGCTGAGCAAGAGGCTCTGGAGCGAATGAACAACATTGAGCTTACTCGCCGGGCCTATGAGCAGTTTGGCAGAAGTGTTATTACTCAAGGCGAACTGCTGAAGAGATTCATTGGTATGTCATCCACGCTGTGGGAGCTTTCTCAGACCCATGAAGGTTGCCGAGGTTTGGCGGACAGGTTATCGGTCTCCGAAAGTGAGAACAGGAGGTTATCCGGAGAGTTGCAACAATTGGGAACCGATCATCAGGTTGCCTTGGATAAAGCTAAGAGCCTGGAGGATGAGGTAGATAGGGTGACCCGGGAGAGGGAAGAGTGGAGAGAAACATCTGCATCCCAGGCTGAAAAAATCAGGAAGCTGGAAAATGAACTAAACGCCAAAAATCAGTCCTTGGCATCGTTGACAGCGGAGAAAGGGAATTTGGCCGCCGAGGTGGCTCAGGCGAAGGTAGTAAAGCAAAACGCTGTTCGTGCCCTTCTGCCCGGTGCCGTCCGTCGGCTGTTCAATAGTGCAGAATATAAGAAAAGTATGGCCAAAGTTTACAGCCTAACTTACCAAGCGGGGTTTGTAACCGGGGCAAGCGTGGGTAGGAAGGAGGAGGAGATTGTTACCGCTCTGCAGGGCATCAAAAACATTAACAGGGATGCGCCGAATTTATGGAAGGCTGAATTTAATAATCTTTTTACGGCCGAATATCCCTATATTCAGAAGCTAGCGGACTCCTACCGGCTGCCTCTAGGTGATCTGTTGAACATGGAGCCTGATCCTCCTCGCAAAGACCCTGCCGGTCCTTCTCAGCCTCCAGTGAATGTTATCCAAACAAGCACTCCGGCCACCGAACATCCAGCGGCTAGCGCAGAGAGATAAATTTGCCGTGTACTTGTGAATCAGCAATTCAAACAATTATAATTTGTAATAATTAGTACTTAACTTTTGTGTGACCTGCGTCTATTATCTCTTGCGGCATAACCGCGTATTCCTTAGCCAAAACTTTGTGCGTGCTGTATGTCTTACGATTATTATTATTATTATTTATTATTTTTTTTTGTTAACCTTCTTTGGGGATTTCCCAATGGCATCCGGTGTATATACCGTGCATCCGTGTGTACGGGCAACCTAATGTTTCTTAGGGCATCCATTATTCGGGCATCCGGCAAGGATGCTCGGGCATCTGGGTGGGTATTCCCCCAGGCGTCCATAGTATTATTTTCTACTTATGGGCGTCCACTATGTGGGCATCCGGACAAAATTCTCGGGCATCCGGTGATAGTATCCGGGTAAATATTTTAGCATTTAAACTCGACAGGGGCCAGCCGTCGGCATAACCATGCATCACATCATTTGTTCCGGAAAATTGTTTTCCTTATCGTGGGAAAACTTTCATCATTAATATAATACACATAAATAGATCGGGTTACATAGTGACTGTAGGATTCCTATCATAATAACGATTATAAGAAACAATTCCTGAGGTTTACAGCGTGCCAGGTCCGAGGGACCTCTTTCTCCCCCATTGTTTGTAACTTATAAGAGCCATTCTGATTTGCTCCTGTCACCCGGTAGGGCCCTTCCCAATTGGGTCCCAGTTTTCCTTGGTTTTCCGCCCTACTAGCTTCGTTCCTCCGGTATACAAAATCTCCTACTTTGAAGTTCATGGGTCTCACCCTCCGGTTATAGTACTGTTCGACCTGAGTTTTATACTTAGCTTCCCGTATGGCAGCATTTTCTCTTCTTTCCTGTAATAGATCCAGGTTCAAACGTTGTTCCTCTTCATTTTGATCTTCTTGGAACATCATCGTTCGGTGTGTAGGCATTCCTATTTCCGCCGGTATCACGGCCTCACTGCCGTATGTTAAACTAAACGGGGTCTCGCCATTACTTGTTTTGAGTGTGGTTCGATGTGCCCATAAAACATTAGGCAATTCGTCCATCCATCCGGTTCTTTCTCGTCCTAATCTTGCTTTTATTCCTTCCATCAGACTCTTGTTGGCTCGTTCCACCAGTCCGTTGGCTTGCAGATGTGCGACGGCCGTGTTTATCTGCTTGATTTTTAAATCTTCACACCATTTTTTAAACGGGTCATTGACGAAGTTAGTCCCATTGTCGGTAACTATGACCCCGGGCAGGCCATACCTGCACACGATATTCTCATAGACAAACTTTATGACGTCTTTTCCCGTTGTTTTTACTAGCGGCTTCGCTTCTATCCACTTTGTAAAGTAGTCAATCGCTACGATCACAAATTTGAAACGGCCTGGTGCCTCCGGGAAGGGACCCAATACGTCCATCCCCCACTGGTAGAAAGGCCACGGGGCCATGATGGAGGTTAATAATGTCTTAGGAAGTTTGGGTACTGGGGCATGTATCTGGCAAGAATCGCACTTCCTGATTTCCTCTCGTGCGTCTCGGTGCATAGTGGGCCAATAGTATCCTTGCCTCATGAGTTTCGCCACTACGGTTCTTGGTCCGGAGTGCATTCCACAGCATCCCTCGTGCACCTCCCGTATTATGTAATTTGCTTGCAGCGGACCTACACATCTTAGCATCGGCACTAGATATCCCTTCTTAAACAGAACCCCTCCTTCCATAGTATATTGAGGAATCTTCATCCGTAGGCTCCTAGCTTCATTGGGGTCCTCCGGCCAAACTCCTTCTTCCAAACATCTGATGATAGGCGTCATCCAATTATCCGTCTCTTCTTCCACCACAGTTTCAACTCTCCGTTCTTCTCCTGAAGGTTTTTCCAGAACTTCCACTAGCACCTTTTTAGTGAGATGGTCAAAAGCCACCGAAGCTAGTTTGCTCAGTATATCTGCCTTTTGGTTTTGAGCCCTTGGTATATTGCGGATTTTGAAGCTTTGGAATCCCACTATGTGAACTTTCGCTTGAGCTAAGTATCTTTGCATGCTTTCTTTTGTAGCTGTAAATTCTCCGTTGATCTGGCTGGCAACCAATTTGGAATCAACTCGTACGTCCAGCTTTTTGATTTCTAGCTTCTTTGCAATTCGGAGTCCGGCCAGCAGTGCCTCGTATTCTGCTTCGTTATTGGTGCTGGGGAAATTGAGCCGGAGAGCATAAGTAAGCTCTTCCTTCTCCGGACTGATGAGAACAAGACCTGCTCCGGCTCCTTTGCTATTGGACGCCCCGTCTGTGTACAGCAGCCATTCTCCCTCACCCCTTACTTCCATTATATCCGTATCCTTTCTCAGGCGGCCTGGGTGTCCGGATTCGACTTGTACTTCTGTAAGGAAGTCCGCCAATACCTGACCTTTGACCGAATTTCTTGGAGCATATGTGATGTGGTAAGCTCCTAACTCTATGGCATACTTGGCAAGTTTTCACGAGGCTTCGGTTTGTACAATATATGTCTAACAGTTGGTCGGTGACAACCCGAATGGGATGGGCCTCAAAATATCTTCGTAGTCTCCTTGATGTATGTAATGGACATAAAGCTAGTTTTCCATCGGAGCATAGCTCTTCTCCGCCTCATGCAACGTTAAACACATAATGCACCGGTAGTTGTCTTCCGTCCCTTTCTACTACTAGAACTGCGCTGACGGCTCCTTTTGATGCTGCTAAGTAAACGGAGAGCTGCTCTTTCGGCCGTGGGGTGGTCAACGAAGGCAATTTTAATATCAGGTTTTTCATCTCCTGGAAGGCTGCTTCGGCTTCCTTCGTCCACCGATATTCCTCCTTATTCTCCTTTGTGATATTTTTCAAAGTTTCGAAGAAAGGCAGGGATCTCTCTGCTGATTTTGACAGAAATCTGTTCAAGGCCGCTAGTTTTCCACTTAGACTTTGCATTTCCTTCAGCGTCCCTGGGGATTTCATTTCCATGATGGCCTTCGTCTTTCGGGGGTTTGCCCTTATTCCTTCGGAGGTTACCATGTATCCGAGGAATTTCCCTCTTCTACATCGAAGGAACATTTCATGGGTTCGGTTTCATATTGATCCTTTTGAGGTTGTCGAATGTTTACGCTATGTGCGCTATCATATCCTCTCCGTTCGGCTTTTGATGACCATATCATCGACATATGCTTCTAAGTTTCTCCTATCTGCGATGGAATGCGAGTCTACCAGCGTTGGTATGTTGCCCTGCGTTCTTGATCAAAGAAGGGCATTTTGGTGTAGCAAGATCGTCCCACATTACGTATAGAATGTCGTCTTCTCTTCGTCCTCTCTGTCCATCCGGACTTGGTGGTATCCTTTGTATGCATCCGAAAACACTTATATTTGTATCCCATCACGATTCAATCTTCCATCGATTTACGGTAAAGGGTAATAGTCTTTTGGGCAAGAGGAATTGATTTTGAAATCAATACACATCCGCCAACTCCCGTCACATTTCTTTACCAGTACCGGATTGGAAATCCATGTAGGATATCTTACCGGACGAACTATTCTGGCTTTCACCCATTCTTCAACCTCCCTCGCAATCACCTGGTTTTTTTCTCGGGAGAACGTTCGTCTTTTTTGGGCTATTGGCTTGTCCGACATGTTCACATTAAGAGAGTGTTGGACGAAATGTCTTGGAACTCCAGTCATGTCTGTCGGTTCCCAAGCGAATACTCCTTTATTTTTTCTCAGCAGCTCAATGAGTTGCCTTCTACACTCCCGAGAGAACCCTGTTCCTATTGTCACACGTTGTTCAGGGTAGGCGGCGTTAACCAGTATGTCCTCCGTCACTCCGGGAGGACCACGTATAACCTCTTCGTCTCTTTCCGGGCGGAAATCATCCCTGGGGTCCCGGCTTTCCTCGAATCTCCTACATTCCATGACAACTGCGCTCTTGGTGACCAGAGTGGCTATTCCTCCCGGGGTGGGAAACTTCATCATGGCATGGATAGTTGAGGGTACTGCCCTCAATTCTCTCAGACCTGTACGTCCTAGAATCACGTTGTAAGGTGACGGGGATCTTACAACCGTGAACTTCATCATGGCGATTCTGTACAACCCATGATCTCCAAGCATACCTCAAGCTCAATCTTTCCTAGAGGTTGGATGACCTCCCGGAGAATCCCACTAGCGGTGAGTTACTTTCTTGCACTGGATTGAATGGACGGACTAAAGTTGTTGAAGCGGTGCTCATACATTACTTGGTGAAGCACCTTCGTCCACAAATACCCTCCGGACAAAATACCCTTCGATTTCTGCTTCCAAGATGAGGGGGTCCTCCGACAAATCTTCTGCGGCTATGCGGGGGAAAGATATGGGAACACTCAGCCATTCCTCTTCGTTGTACCGAGCCTTCCTTTTGCGGTCTTCAACATAGTGATTGACCATATTGATTACCCTTCCCTTTCCATGATTGCCCCTTGGCCTTTCTCGTCCCCTTTGTTGAACATTCTTCACCAAATGGTCCAACTTTCCCGATTCTAAGGCTGTTTCCAACTGCTTTTTCAGGTGATAACAATCGTTGGTAAGGTGACCTTTCTCTCCATGATATTCACAGAATCTGTCCTCATTTTCTTTGCTGGGTTTTCCCTGTAGTGGTGGGGGTGGAGGTAGGTTCAAATGATGTTCAGTAGCCAATATTTCTTTAGGCTGTTTGGATAGGACGGAGAGCATGACCCTTTGATTATCGGGTTTATTGTTTTCGTTTCGTCGAAAGTCGCCTCGAGACCGAGCATCTGTTTTCGGGGCCACATACGGGGAAAACACCTCCCGGTGTCTAGAGTCGTTTCTCTCCCATGCTCTCCTGTCACTCCTTCTTCTGTCCGGCCCCGAGGTTCTTATCCCTCGCGATCTGTGGGTTTCCTCTTCTGGACCACTCACCTGCCTCTCCCCTGGGCATCTCAGTGTTCTTATAAGCCTCTTCCGCTCGAATGTAATCGTCCACTCTAGTCATCATCTCTTTCACGGACTTCGGGACCCGATCAGAGAATTTTTTAGACAAGTCGGGGCACCGATGAGCGTTCATGAACGCTGATATTTTCATTAGCTCCGGTACTCCCGGGATCCGGCTGGCCTCGTTGGTCCACCTCTCTTTGAATACCGGAAGAGCCTCGTTTGCTTGCCTAACAATCCGGGTGATTTCTGTGGGGTCTTTCAGGTTCTTTTGCCGTAGGGCAAACCTCGTGGTGAATTGGTCTCTAAGGTCGCCCCATCCATCAATGCTTCCCGGTTCCAAATTGCTGAACCAACCTTGTGCTGCTCCGTCCATGGTTTGTTGGAACATTCGGCACCACACCGGCATTGGCCATTCTCCTTGATTTGCTGCTCCGACAAATCGGTTAATATGGTCATCAGGATCAGTTGATCCGTCGTACAGCTTCAAATTAGTAGGCATTATGCATTTAGGACCGGCGAACTCTACTATCCTTCTTGTAAACGGCGACCGGGCCAATTCCTTGAAGGGTTTGCTGAGATCGTCTTTGGGTTTCGGCACGGTATCTTCCTCCATCTCGTCATCATCGGTGAAGGTGAGACGAGTCGGTTTAATGACGCCGGTCCCCGTGGCGTTGTATTTTCTGAAGAGAGCCTCCAAAGAAGCCATCTGGGCTTGTATTTCCTCCGGTAACCCGGCGGTTTGATTATTGAAAACCCCGCTTCCCCCTATATGTCCCGGAGGAGAATCGGGTTCCGGCGGGGGTAATGGTCCTGCGCCTGTCATCTGATCCTCGGGTAGAATGAATTTGGTCCCACGGATGGCGCCAATTTGTAGAAGCAAATTCCTGTCTCCGGTTAGCCTCAGCGGTCCGGTAGAAAGATGTCTCCTGCACAAAGTGTGAACCCGTTAGCCTCGTCTCGGATGTGACTCCGAGACCAAGCTCCGGTGTGGGAATAAGTAATGAGCAGTAAATGTAGGTGAAATGTAGGTGAAAACTTAATGCAAAGTATTAAATGTGTTGGGGTATTTATACTACCCCAACTTCCTATTCATGTCACTATTCTATTACTATTCGAATACTATTCTGCAGGCCTATACCCACTCTGTACAGTAGGCCACGTGGTAGGAAATCCCCTAAAATCTGCTGACATGGTCGGTAGTTACCACTGTCTGGCCGGACGTCATAAATACGTCCGGCGGATATGTTTGACCGGATTCCGGTTCGTCCGGCATATACGTCAACAAACACCTTTCATGCACTCCTTAAATAACATAAATCATCATAAAAAAAGCTCAAGCTATTAACCTAATATCAAACTCTTTTCAAACAGATAATGTGAAAATAGATCTTAAAAACCATTAAAAAAATGTTGCAATTGGATCAGAATAAGGAAAGTAAAGACAATCAAGCAAAAAAATATGGATGTTACTCGAATGAACAAAACCAAACCTGTGTTAGCACAAAGGAGACGCCTTAAAATTGATATTATCTCAAAAGACCTTCAATTCAACCTGTTATAAATAACGATATCTATAAGGGAAAAGAAAAAAAAAAAGTGTGCCAATGACGTTAATATATTACAGTCAATAGAAAGAAGAGAATGAGGATAGAGATGAAAGATGAATAGGCTTGATAAACTGAATAAATTGTTGATATGTAATTAACTGAAATTTGAACATCTAATACAGTTTCTCAAGTTTTAAGCTTAAATTACGGGAGTAGTTTGACCTTCTTTAGTATCTACCAAACTGTACTCAATTGTAAATTAAACGCCTATAAACCTGTTATAAACGCCTATAAACTTGTAGAAAGCATGGGTTAACTTATGAGTATAGAAGTAAAAAAAATTAAGATAGGTGTATATGTATGAAACTCATATCAAGATAGGTGTTCTATATCTAAACTAATACAACAAAGTTAATCCATGACATAACCTTATCCAGTTAGAATTGATACAATGTATAAAGTATATAAAGAATTTCTAAGCTTACCCACAAATTTAAGCGGATTTTTACATGTACATAAAATTGAAAAAAACCAAACGTTTATTTAGTAAATATCCATCCAAAAATGGTGGGCTATCTTGGTAGATCACCATTTGATGATCAAACGTCTAAGGCTCACAATAGAAAAATACTATAACATCAATTGATGGGGTTCATGAGCTTGGATAACAATGATGACATCTTTAAAGGTGAATATTTGTATAACCCTCGATAGTCAACGCCAAAAGCAGGTCACAACATTTTAGAATGCGCGAATTACGTCCAAGTCATATTATACCAGAAACATGAATATACATATGCACACAAAAGATATAATTCAAAAATATCAAGTAAATATATACTATAGCAAATAAATCAGGTATTAACTTAAGTAACTGAAAGCAACACTTGATTATTGTAGTAGTTGTAAGAGCGGGTTACCTTCCAGTTTCCGGTTTCTTAGTGACCTTAAACATTTGATTCCCCTGTAAAATCTTTTCCGAACATTTCCTTAGTGACCCTAAACATTTGATTCCCCTGTAAAACAGCAAGTTTTCTTGTTGATGTTACAATAACTCAGCCTGATATGATAATGTGTATGACTATATAAGTACCAAAAAAACAGAACAATATTTTCCAAATTTTAGCACTAAGTGTAACTTATAACTTAATTAAAATAACCCGAATAACAGAATCATCACAAGCAATGTCAATCTTCCTCGTCTAAGTAAACATAGTAGATGTGTCGTATACATAAGTTGAGTGACTGCATTTAGATAAAAAAATAAATCCAATTTCATATACACTTAGAAGGGTATTTCTTGAACGTTGACCAAAAATTATGATTGCAATAACCATGACTTGTAACATACAATTAAATAAGAAATCAATAACTAAACTTAAATACCATATATGCGGTAATTAACCATCATATTTTGATTTTCACATTGCATATACAGAATTACAAAAAAGTATTGGACTGAATTCGCCTTTAAGCAAACACTTTCTATTAAAATCTCACATATCTAATTAGAGAATCCATAATGCTTGGTATAGTATATCCTTTCAAAGTGAATAAGTCACTACTTTTCAATAGCATAAACCTGAACACTTCCACTCTTTATAGTTCACAAATGGCCAATTCAGAATCTTAAAGACAACATAATTATTCCGTCATTGAGGCGAATAACATTTAAGGTACTTAATAATCTAACATTGCCACCAAATATTAAGATATCAAAATATAGTCCAACACAACACCATCAAACCACAGCCAAACAAACTCTGCTACTGTGTACAGCTACTCTTACATTGCAACTCTAAAATAAGCTCTAATAAAGAGAACCCATCTCACAACTACTCTTAGCGTGCACTGTGATGCAAAATTTCAGTGTCAAATGAGATCTTATTGTGATTAAGATAATCTTGTTCCACCTCAATTATAAAGAACAATAACGACTTTACACCAAAGAGCACAAAACCCGAATATATTTTTACATTATTTGAAAGAATAGAACAAAACAGTTGATCTTTTAATATTAAATATATATTTTCAGAATTTTTCGGTAACTAAAAAGATAGACAAAATTCGATAAATTCGATTGTATTTTCGGCTAAACGGCTAAAAACAACAACTTTGGAGTTGCATACGTACCCTTCCAACTATAAAGTCCAGCTCGTCACCGCATAATTTAAAACATTTAGAATACTTGGTCTTTAAACTCTTGTTGACATTTCATCGAACACCTTATATGCACTCTTTAATTCACTTGACTTATTCTACATCTCTTAGAAGAATTCCAATTATCAACGTCAACATCAAATTTATTTCAAGTTTATCAGATGAATCTAGACCTTAAAAACAATAATACAATTACTTGACGTGAAGTTAATTGAAGAAACCAAACCTGAGTTAGCATGAAGAAGTGGACATATTGAAATTCAAGCTCCAATTGCTGTTCCGTTAAGAGATCTTCCACATGCATTCAGTAAAAAAAACTCTATTTTGATAGCACATCATAGATGTTTTACCTCCTATTAACTACGAAAACGAAATTAATAATTGTAGAAATTTCTTCTTGACAATCACTGTATCAATAAATAATTTTTGATTTCAAATCATTTGAAATTTGAAAAGAAGAGAAAATTGAAGCAATACAGTAATCGGTTTCTTTTTACATTTAAGAATTAGTCAAACAGAAATATTAAATGGGAGAAGTATATAGATAGAAGGGCTATAGAAACACAACTCTCAAAATTCAATTCATAGACCAGTGTACTTACGTGGAATATCTGACGTGGCTTAAATGACGTGGAAAGGGATGCCAGCATGGCTTAAATGAGGTGGCAAGGTTTCAAAAAAACCTTCTTTTATTATATATATAGATATTTACATAGATAGCTTAACATATTACTATATATGCATCTACCCAATCACCAGTTAATGGGTTTTTAGCTTTTCATATATCCGTTGGAAATCTCTCGGAATCAGTATTAATTACCGACTGTTTAGCGACGGAAATATTTAAAATTTAAAAAATAATAACAAACTAACATTTTTTTCTGACGGATTAACAACGAATATGCATGGTTGTGAGTATGGCATCAGAAAGTCGTTGGTAGGTTAACTAAATTACCGGCGGATTTCCGACAAACACCTTATCCTTTGGAAATCCGTCGGAAGTTAGTCAGAAAATGGTCAGTCCAATTATCCGTCATTAATCTAATAAAACATTGTCGGTAATTTGCGACGGAATTCTGTCCGTCGGAAAATCTGTCAGTGAAAGTCAAATTTCTAGTAGTGCCCTTAAATTAAAGTTATAATGCAATATAAGTCTAGTCATCCCACTGTCAAGTTTCTTCTAAGTCTTTTTTATATATAAAATAGTTATTACAAGCCAAGGAATTAGTGGATGATAGACAACAGTAGTCGTGCTATTTGGAAGGCATGGTTAAAGTTATAATGCAATAGCTTTAGTTAATAAATTGAGTTATCTTGTAAAGTATTTCATGCTAAAATGATAGTTAATAAATTGAGTTATCTTGTAAAGTATTTCATTGAGACATTTTATCAAACCGTTTATGTGCATATTACAACGGACTTGTTTGAACCAGAGAAAATAAGGCTTGCATAGAATGTTTTAGTAGTATTAATAGATAGATTTGACATAAAACGACAATACCCACTCCATGAAAAACGTGAACACAAACCAAATAACACTAGCAGGGTACCCGCGTGTTGCGGCGGCGGGTACCCAGAAACTTAATTTTTTAGCATGCAATGTTTTTTGATTATACTAAAAGTTTTGGCGGGCGAAGGCCACCTAGACCATGTCAAGGGGTGTTAATGCCGACACATGCCGTTAGCGGTGGTGGCAGATTTAGTTGGTGCCGACGGTTGTTATTTAACACAAGCGTGGCAATTTACGCTTTTGAGAGAGAGTGTGAGATAAGAATAATATGATTGGTCTTTTGTGTGTGTTTATACGTGGGTTTTTATATCCGTTTTTTACTAATCAATACATTTAATGGGTTGTTAAAGTGGCCTACAAGAATGGGGCTGTTACAATACATGCTTTTAAAGTTATAAAAGTGGGCTTTAAAAATATTAGAGGGACTTTAAATTTTGTATTCAATGACTACTAATGTTACAAGTATTGGCTTAACTTTTAAGCTAGCATGTGTATGTATTAATTTAGCAAGAGACATTATATTTCCATAATAAGTAAGTTACAAAGTCTGAATTTTAAGCCTTGCTATTTAGGGAATGTCCTAAATGCATTATAAGATAGTTAAGATAACCCATGCACCTTCCAGTGTAACAAAAAACAAATCTAAATGTGTTAAATTCATTAAACACAAACACAAAACAAAACAGCTTAGTTAAACAATTGCTGCTAGTATAGAAGTTTTGTACCAAATTGCATGATTGTTTACGAGTTGCGTCTTTTATTTTTAACTGCAAAATAAATGTTTTCATACCTGCTGCAACACTCGGGCCATTAAACTCATTATTTGTATATGGTTATCTTATATGTGTAACTTATTTTTGATACCTATGCACTAACAAATGGTATACGAATCTGTTGCGATTAACTTTGATCGTGTCCTCCTTTTGTGTATACTTAACATAAAACATAACTAGAACAAGAACACCAGTCCATCATAAACATGATAACAAAACTCATTGGTTCATTTCTTGATTGAAAATCACGAAAGGAATGAATCATAACAACCCACCTTCCAATTTAACAAAAATCATTTCTTGATTGGTTGGCGGAGAAAAAAAACAAAAAAACTTTATGTTATTAGTCAAGAAGGTACTGCTAAGCTGCTTTGGGTAACGAGTCTTTTGGTAAGTTTCTTCCATGGGTATATTAATTAAGGTTATCTAATAGACATCTTGGACCGCTATTCCTTAAATTAAAGTTATAATGCAATATAAATTTATGTTATTAGTCAAAAAGATACTGCTAAACTGCTTTTAACATATGAAGAATTTAGTTGTGTAAATGAAGTTTAACGATTTGTATCCATGCTTTCAGTCTGAATTATTCTTTAGTCCGTAAGCCCAGAAAAAAGTGTTTGAAGGTGCCTTTGAAGGGTTGTTTACATGTTTCCTATTTATACAAAGTGAAAAGGTGCGTTTGAAGGGTCGTGATGGTTTAAACGAACCAAAGGATGTGTCCCTTCAGGCATAACTGCCTATAACTATTTTTAACTAACTTTCTAACTGTTTTTGTAACTGTCTTTGACTTTGCTTTGATACAGCTGATTGGGATTAACCCAATATTCTCCCCCTTAATCACAATCGCGTTGTCATATATCTTTGACTCTAATATTTTGTCTCATTGTTGGAAACTTGATCTTCAGTGGTGCTTGAAACTGCTAATAAGAGGGTTGGTTCTAAATCTTCTTCGATGAGGTTTGTCTCTTCTTGTCTTTGATATCTTCGATTTCTTTTATGGCAATGTGAGGCATAATGTCCAATTTAATTTTTTTTTTGGGTAAAAGGTCAAAGACCCGGTAAATATATTACTCCAAAAAACGTTTAAGTGCAAAAGGATATGGGTGAATCCCATATCTCAGCCCATTACATAGGCGGAGAGCTTACATAACAAGATACTTCCTATTCTCTATACAAGAAAATAAACCACTACTCAAAGTATTAGACTATTATGGAAACAAAATTACTTCCTACCAAGGCCTTGAAGCTTGATACCATATGTGTCATAATAAGCATCCAAATTCCGTGGAAGATCGTAGACCTGATCCTCATAGTCATCATAATCATCTTGGCGATCATGACCACCATCAAATAGGTTCATTGACTCATCAAAAGTGTTCACAACCTCCTCTTCATCACTATCGGATTCAACAATCTCTCCCACCATATTCATTGCAATTATAACACTTTACTTTGCTGAAATCTCTAGGCTTTTTCGTTGCTTCATTGTAATCTTGTGAGAAATTTTCTTATTTTCCATGTTGTCTATTATCGTTACTATTTCTGCTACGTGGTGGAATGTATCTTCCTCTTCCTTGATTATCATAGTGATGTCTTCTACCATTATCGTTGTGTTTTGTAAACAATAGTTTATCTTGATCTTCGAATGCTCTTCCTTTCTTAGCCTTTACTCTTTCTTCGAAGGTTTTCAATCTACCAATAGCTTTGTCTAGAGTCATTGTATCTAGATCGGAGTATTGCTCTATGGATACGACAATGTGAATGAATCTTTCAGGTACATAATTTAGAAATTCTCGTAAGCGAGTTGATTCATCAAGTGTTGATCCAAGACTTGTCATCTTTGATGTAATACTTGTCATCTTTGCGGTGAATGAATCGATATTGTCATCTTTCTCCATTTGTAATATCTCAAATTCGGATTTGAGTGTTTGTAGTTTTCCCTTTTGCACTCGATCCACTCCAATATTTTTAGTCTTTAATGCATCCCAAACTTCTTTTGCGCTTTTGCAATTTGCCACTTGTAATACTTGATCTTTGATTGGAATAGATATGCCAATGCAGTTTTGTCTCTTTTATCATTCACTTGAGTCTCAGTAGTAGGTTCTACCATTTTCTAAAGACCATTTGCTTGTAGTATGATCTTTATTTTTATAGACCATATGGTATAATTTGTTGAATTTAACATGGGACATTGAAAGTGTTGTAGGTTATCTAAACTTTTAATTTGACTACTTGTTTCACCCTTTACTATTTTGATTGTCTTGAATCTGATATAATATTCTTATAAAACTTTTGAAACTTTTGTTAATAACTTTATAAATCTTTAAAAAAACTTAACAATGTAAATCTTAAAAACACTTTTTAAATCTTTAAAAATAACTTTCCTACAAACAAAACTACATATAAATACTAGTATAGAAAAAGTAAAAGTGGAGGGTGTTGTAGGTTTTATTTTGAAACTTGATGGGTTAAAATAACATGTAGCCTTTATTTTGGTTCCTCTTTGTGTTGCCTTAAGTATAACCGCTTTTATTTCTCTTTAGAGATATAACTATCTCACTCTCTCTCTCTCTTGTGATATAATCCCGTTTCTCTTTTCTCTCTTCTTTGGAGACTTACTGTCTCACTTCTTTTCTTAGTGGTTGACCGCCTATAATATGGTTCGGTTAACCTTTCCTTGTCTTCTCCGGTTGGTGTGTTCTTTGCGAACACTTGGAATCCCACATCAGTGAAACTAGGGTTTGTCGATTTGGGGTTTTTCCTAACCGTGTAATATTTTGGGATTTGGAGATGGGATTGAATCAGTTGATGATTCAATTGGGTGTTCGAGACTTATTCTTCAAAGAACATGTGTGTTTGTTCCTTCTTTTGAATCGATTTGATTTTGCCCCTTTTGATGACTATGTGTTATCTGTTGGTATGGCTTTTTTGTTTTGAATCGATTGGATAAAAACTGTTTTGTAAGCGTATCTTGATCAACTGATTAGGATGATTCTGGATAGTTTTGTTTCGGTGTGAATGTTCTTGACAGATTTTTTGCAAAAAGGATGAAACCTTTTTTGATGCCGGTTGATTAATCACAAACGTGGTTAATGCCTTGGTGACGAAAAAAATGGATTCTCTTTTGTAAAGAACCACAAGAAAGATGATTTCTTGATTTTTGTGGATTCGTTGGATTTGAAATTTTTTACCAAAGAATAAAACTTGTTTTCTTTTGATTCAGAAACCGGAAAAAGAAAAACTTGGTATATGATGATTTGGTTAAGTAACCAAACCTGCTCTGATACCATTTGTTGGACTTTTTATGGATCTATTATCTAAACCGCAATCATAGTATACCAAGAAAACAGAAACTAGAATGAAACTCTGAAAAACTAAAATACTTTTATTAAATATGTCATCACAACTTGTTTGTTTACATTTTTCCTATTTATACAAAGTGAAAAGGTGTGTTTGAAGGGTCGTGATGGTTCAAACGAACCAAGGGATGTGTCCCTTCAGGCATAACTTCCTATAACTGTTTTTAACTAACTTTCTAATTGTTTTTGTAACTGTCTTTGACTTTGCTTTGATACAGCTGATTGAGATTAACCCAATAATCTCAACATCTTAAGCCTAAAAGATTTACGTCTAACAGATTGACATAGGATTTGTACTTGGATGTACTGAAAGTTACAAACTACTTCACCTTTTAACATCACAAATCTATCTACATATATGTTCCATTAGTAACACATGTTGTGTTTTTTGTAGATGTTTTGGAATTAGATAGTGTATCATGATACTTGAACTCAACGTAGTACCGCACACTTTTAGCATGTGCACTTTTAGCAATACCTTCAAATTATAGGGTTTTAATGCAAGGTATTCTAAATGCTCCGTGAGGAAAGGATCCAATAAGGGAAAGAATAAATCGGCAAAGGATCCGATAAGGCAAAGAAGAAATAACAATAAGTATATGGCGAATAAATCTAAGAATAACTTACGATATGAATATATAAATGATATGTGAACCGTAATCCGTATAGATCCATTGAAGAAGACGTGATGTTGTTTCTCTTGCGTTCTTTCCATTTGCTTTCATTCTTTAAGGTACAGATATTTTTCCCTTTATCATTAAGGGTTTCTCATGACTCTTGATCATTGATTTTGCTACATTTGTTATGATATTCGTCTGATTATGATATTCTATGTTTATTTAGTTCATTCTCTTTTCATATTATTTTTGGTAAAAAAACCTTTGAGCGTTAATCTATGTTTATTATATCGTTAGACCTAATACATTGCCCAAGGTACTAACTAGTCATGGAGGTACTATGACCATGTCACTGAGGCACCGGTGGCATGACGGTGTCTGTGGAGGTGTGACTTTGTCCACAACGTTCCCTTCTGTGCATGCATTTGATTATTGTGACTAATTCCACGCGCCTATATATTTGCCGAAAGCAGGTGTATTAGGGACGTGATGTTTTATTTTTGCAAGGAGCGTGTGGATGCATCCTAGGTACTTAGTTCTGATATATGTATGCCTTACACATCTGGGAGTTAGCTACTCCATCTGTTATGATTTAATTGTGATATGATATGATATGATATATATATTTGTTCTGACTATTTTGGTCTATTCATGTAGCTTGTTTAGGCACTTGGGCGTTCCTTGACATTTCTATTATTTCATTATGACCCTTTTGATTATTATTTATTCCATATTCAGTCCTCATCTTATTTAATATATTTGTTTAGCAGGTTTTCGTTGGATTCGTTTCATTCATTAATTTTTTTATTTATTGTTTTTCATTATTTATATCTGTTCACCGGGCGTTAGATCAGCCGCGTTTTCTTTTCTATGCGGCAGGTATTAAGCGGGACGTTGGGGTTGAGTGATGAGAGTAAGAGCTGTTAGTGGACCCAAGCATAGTTTTCCTTGTTATATGGAGTTAGTTGAGACTTATGTTTTGTTTCTTTTCTTTTCTTTTCGTTTAAGAATCGGAGCAGTTTTGTATTCCTTAGAGGTTATTTGTTTCTTGACTTATATTTTATTTATTAAAGTCTTTCGCTTGCGTTTATTATGTTCTGATTGACACCATGATGTGACATTTTGACCCTTGTCGGGTTGGGGTGTTACATCATCACTATCTGAATCAACCACTTCACCTACCTTAGAGAATGGGTTGCCCTTACTTTCACCATCAGCCACCGGAATAGGTTTACCACTATCATCCACAAAGGTAGCTTTGCCAACAATAATAAGCTTTTCAAGCTTCCCAATTTTTGTCAGCAATAGGAGTGTTCTCCATAGGCGATGGAGGCGTAGTTTTGGAAGAACTAGAGATAACTTCAGGAGTACATGTAGTGTCAATCACAGGTTCCAAAACCGAATCTTGTACCATAAGTACATCAAACTTGCTCTTCAAATCAACAAGGTTGACATCAAACTTGATCAGTAGTAGGTTTGTTACAAGAATTAGAACCTACATTAACCGGTGGAGAACCTGTATTCGATTGGACAGAAGGCTCAGACGTTGATGCTCCTCCATTCTTTGGCTTAGTAATTGGCCTATAGTAATACTAAACTTTAGGATTTGAAAACGAATCCCATCAACCTGACGATTAGTACCCTGAAGCTTACCTTTTCCTTTCATCTTATAAGCTTCAACAAAACCCTCTTCATCAACCTACGATTTATCTTTCACATCCGGTTTCACTCTCTTAGGACATCCATCATCATTGTGATCAAATACTTTACAAGTCTCACATCTTGGCGGCTTCCACTCATATTCAGTATCACTTTTTTCCAATGAATGACCTGACCCATTAGGGTAAGGGATCGCAACCACAAGAGAGTCAAGTAAGGCTTCCTTCAACGACACTTCCACTAGGGACCTAGCATAGGAATTACGATCCCATGACTTAAGGAACATCGTACTCATGTAGGAATCAAGCATGATAGGATGACCAATTTGCGTTGTAATTAAACTAAGACCAACATCATACTATGCAACAACCGGAATAATATGGAGTTTAACCCAAACAGGAGCTAAAGTTATATCATCTTTTGTAAGTTTAGTATTCGGAGTCCAGATATTCAAAAAGATAGGCAACAATCATATCAACCATGGACCTCCTTCCACTACCCTTTCCATACCCTCTTTGGTTTCAAATTGGAACATAAAAAAACCTCTATTAAGCATAACCCTTTGTAACCCAAACTTCGCCCATGTATTTCTAACATAATTTTCAACTATCAGAAAAGCGAGTCTCTTACCAGTTAAATAACCATACAAAGTATTAGCGAATCTATAGCTTACCTCATCGATAGCTTCCAAAGGAATGGTGACATTAGCACCAGGCACACAATTTTTGTTTCTCATCTCCGAAATCTTAACGGTCTTCTTGGGTGTTTTATCCCTAAACATATCCGCAAAAGATATAGGAGTAGAACCCGATTGAGGCACCAAATTTGGCACGCTTGCATTACTTGTAGACCCACACCAATATTAGGACCCTTAACCACACTAGACGATCCCGCACCTTCACTCCCACCCAACGATTCACCATCAGTATTCAAGGCTTTAGATGCACATTTATTAATCAGAAAGCCATTCTCCATCATAAAAACCCACACACACTAATAGAAAATGCATGCAACAACAACCAATCTAAAAGGAAAATCCTAACTCAAAGTTAGGGTTTTAAACTCATGTAGCACAAAGACCTAACCCATCATAGATCGTACCAGATAAATGAGATTGCAATATAACAAACCAATCAAGATAATAGGTACAAGCTTGAATTTGTAAACAACGCTGACCTTGATCAATAAATTACACAATGGTATAATCGCTTGACCAATCAGGATGAGTTAATACTAAAGAATACCATGCAATAAGAGATCCCACGATTCAACCGATTTACTATTGAACAATATTATGAATATGAAGACCACCGACCCACGTAAAGAATCACAGGAGAACAATTTAATAAGATTGGCCAATAACAAAAATCAGTAAGTAATAATGAATATATGCCACGTAGATGATTTATGAAGGAATAGAGTGATTTGAGCGATCGAAAGTTTCCTTCAAAAAATCGCCACAAGGAGATTCGGTTAAAGCTCCGTATATATATATATATATATATATATATATATATATATATATATATATATATATATATGTCCGCTTTGCCCGTAGGCTCACGGCTTTGTTTTTGTGGCCTCATTTGAAGACTTCCGGCGGTCACCCAAGCCAAGTACTACTCTCACATGAGCACGCTTAAGCGCGGTTCCTAAGAACTCCACCGATGAACCACAAACGCGTTGTGTCATTGTAAGGCGAATGTTATCTTATGAGCCCAAGATCTCTCCGAGCCACGGCCGATGTGGGATTTGCCTAGGGTGTTACAATCACCCCCGCAGGGACTCATCGTCCTCGATGAGGTTTGCCCCACCATCCCGAGCGGCTCGGGGTGGCTCGATACCACTTGTAACACCCGCCTTTTTGACCACAATATTGTCCGCTTTGCCGTAGGCTCACGGCTTTGTTTTTGTGGCCTCATTTGAAGACTTCCGGCGGTCACCCAAGCCAGTACTACTCTCACATGAGCACGCTTAGCGCGGTTCCTAAGAACTCCACCCGCGATGAGACCACAAAACGCGTTGTGTCATTGTAAGGCGAATGTTATCTTATGAGCCCAGCATCTCTCCAGGCCACAGCCGATGTGGGATTTGCCTAGGGTGTTACAATATATATATATAGGGAAGGGATCCGGTAGGAAGAAAAACTAAAATAAGAAGAATAAGAAGAATTTCTAGCCACACATTTCAAATAAGGGAGAGATTTTTAAGGGGAGATGCATCTATTTTAATAGGTGCATCTGAAATGTGTGGTTGTGGTTTCTTCTTATCCTTCTCATTTTAATTTTTCTTCTTATTTGATCCTAACTCTATATAGAGTTAGGATCAAATAAGAAGAAAAATTAAAATGAGAAGGATAAGAAGAAACCACAACACACATCGAGATGCACCTTTTAAAATAGATGCATCTCCTGAAAATCTCTCCTTATTTGAAATGTGGTTAGAAATTCTTCTTATTCTTCCTATTTTTTTTTTCTTCTGGATCCTTCCTATATAGGAAGGATCCGGTGAAGAAAAACTAAAATGAGAAGAATAAGAAGAATTTCTAGCCACACATTTTAAATAAAGGAGAGATTTTCAGGGAGATGCATCTATTTTAATAGGTGCATCGAAATGTGTGATTGTGGTTTCTTCTTATCCTTCTCATTTTAATTTTCCTTCTTATTTGATCCTAACTCTATATATATATATATATATATATATATATATATATATATGATACCGTGTATGATTATAGAATCAGATTGGGTTCTTTGAAGTGTACAAGGATATGGAAAAGGACCAAACATGAACTTTATTAGTCTGCTTTTAAATTGAGTTGATATTAATACTCAAACTGTGTATATTAGGCCAGCCTGCCGAAAAAGAAAAAGGTTGAACAATTTGATATTTACTATTTATGTCTTATTTCTACTTAAGGTGAAAACTTGAAAGTTAGTACTTTGCCAATTATATTGTCATGGTACACGTAACACAAAATGTTAGCGCAAGTGTTAAACTAAGTTCTCAAGAAAAGAAAATTGTAGTTTCAATAGTCGTAGCGAGGTATATATAAGAATTTACATTCATCTAAGAATTCTTTGTGGCTTATGGTAAAATGTGATATCATTTTTATAGCAAGCTTCGACTATCTAGTGTATTAGTCAGAAGGGTTGGAGAATGGCCTTGGGACAAGATGAAGGAATTTGTTGATAACATTTTTAATCGTGAATTTGATCATTTTAAGGACATGTACATTGTGAGGCTTCTTAAAAGATATTTGGATGCTAAAAGTGGTTTTTAAATTCTTAGAATACACTCCCTCATGGGCTAATTAATGCTGTAGGCCTGTAGGGTGGTGTACATAGCATAAACTTTGGAACATTTGAACAACAATTTATTATACAAGTAGGTCCGGAGACATTAAGTGTTCAATACACTAAAATGTCATACTAGCTTGTTAGCTCATTAACCTATTAGATTTTGTTTTTAAGTTCATTCACAAGACCCCTTAAGTTTACTTAATCACCAAACTATCCCCTAAACTTATAATGTTGTAAATTTAACATCTTATTAAATTTAGTAATATAATAAATTAAGATCGTCACCTGGTAAACTCTATATTTCTTTACATCAATTTTTATATTACTATTACATTTTTCTTTGAAAAAATATATTATTGTTATTTACATCAATGATTTTGTACCCGCTACAACACGTAAACTCTATATTTCTTTACATCAATGATTTTGTACCCGCTACAACACGTGAGCCAATAAAATTCATTATTTATATATGCCAGGTTATCTTATGTGTTTAACTTATTTTTGATACATATGCACTAGAAACATGGTATACGAATATGTTGCGAATAATTTTGATCGTGTCCTCCTTTCGTGAATACTTAATAAAAAAATGCAACAAGAACACCCAATCTATCATAAACATGATAACAATACCCAGGTGGTTCATTTCTTGAATGAAAATCCTAAAAGGGTATGAATCATAACAACCCACCTTCCAATTTAACAAAAGTCATTTCTTTATTGGTTGTATTTTGAGTTGGCCATTTTATAATTAAACACACACATGGCGGACAAAAAACAAAACAATATATGTTAGTGGTTGAAAAAGGTACTCCTAGGTGCATTGGGTCCTTATTGGCGGACTAATGAGTCTTTGTAAGTTTCTTCAAATGTTATATCGTTTAAGGTTATCAAATAGACATCTTGGACCGTTAATAAAGCAATATAAGTATAGTCTTCCCACTCCCAAGTTTTCTTCATAGTCTTTTATACATGGAAAATAGCTATTATTAGTCAAGGAATTAGTAGATGATAGACAAATAGTGTATTACAAGTCGTGCTATTTGGATGGCATGATTAAAGTTAAAATGCAATATAAGAGTAGTCTTCCCACTCCCAAGTTTTCTTCAACAAAGAAATGCAATACCTTAAGTTAATAAATTGAGTTATCTTTGTAAAATGATAGTTAATAATTGATTTATCTTGTAAGTTATTTCATTGAGACATTTTATCAAACAGTTTATGTACTCTTCAAATGTCAAAGTAGCGATGTCACCGTCTCCCATTTCTTCAATTTCTTGAAAATTCATTGAAAAACAGAACTGGAATAGAATAAAAAGAAAAATAATCAGGAAATATAAAATAACTGAAAATAAAAACAAGAAAAAAAACAATCACAAACTAAAACCAATTAAATTAGCTCTCTCGCAGCGACGTCAAAAACTTGATGTATCTTTTAGACCAGGTCTTAAATTTATAATGACCTATACTACCTAACTATTCATAAACACTCTAGAGGAGTGTACCCTATCGTGTAGTAGTATAGAGGCGGTAAGCACGGGTGTCATCACTAAGAACTAGGTTGTGGTTTATTAAATCGTGACTATGTGCTTCTAATCTAGGAAACACTTTAAATTAACCGGTTTGTGTTTTGAATCAACAAGATTAAGATTAATAAACTAATTAACCAAAGGGAATTGATATGTAAACATATCAATTTGATTCATACACATAAAAAGAATTGTAAATATACTATAATGCCCTTCCTTATATTTAGTCCATCATATGACCATTTCTTATAACTTTCACAGCAAATCCATCCATTCTTTCTTCCTTCCCGTCATTTTTTTCTTTCCTGTCAGTTATATTCCATCATTTGTTTGGAGTCTGTAAAATAAATTACATCATTCCTCAATAAAGTACCACTTATCCATAATAAAAGCTTACTCCATGGTAACTCCGTTTTACCAATGTGCAAGTATAGATACCGGTGCACAAACAAACTCAAGTCCACAACATGAAATCTTTTAATAAGACTAACAACATTTACAAATTGCAACTTATCTTGCAATATTACCACTTAAAACAAAATCCACTTTATCAATTAAACAAGTATTACAATAACTAGACTGACCACAAAGAAGCAATCATCCGACAAAGTATCGTTAAACATGAACTTGATTATACTACTACAACGACATAACAAAATTAAAAAATTAGGATATACATTTTAAACAATCATGTAAACATCTTAAAAGATCTTCAAGTATTCAGATGATATTTAAACAAATGATCAGATCATATGGAAAGCATGTAACCCAGTTACATGGCATTACGACAGAAAAAATAACATAGTGATCATTCCGTATGTTAAAAGATAGATAGTTAAATTAGTCAATTGTGTATGCACACCTGTGATGAATTAATGGTGATGTTGGATCATCATAGAGGAGGCAAAAATAATTTTACGGGTACACAAAAAGGGTGAAAAACTACATAAGGGCAAAAGGGTCTATTCACAATTGTATTTGTGTGTAAGAATAAATTTGATATGTGTACATAAATAACAATAAAATGAAATGATCTAAAATGCAATTCAATCAAAGGAAAAATAGTGCTAACCTAATTAATTCCTTATTAATCTAATGATCCGATTTTATAATGCATTGTCTAATTCTAGTTTCATTAGTGGTTCTTTGGTCGCCTAGGTCCAATATGGTTCTTTGTAACCTAAACCTATAATCCCTAGTTATCAATCCTAAGTTCTTAGTGATCAATCAATTAGTTCATAGCCATTAGGACCTCAACTATCCTAAATGACTTGCCTAATGCTAACAATACTACTACTTTGCATTTAAACGCCTATTAACCTTCACTAACACTTGTTTACTTAGATTTCTTATGTAATTTTCATCACCTACGTAAGAAATATGTTCCACCCCTTGTAACTAACATGATTTGCCGTCAGTTAGTGAACCTAATAGTCTAGTTTTCGGCTTTTAACCTAATCACTATCATGTTACGAACTAACGGATCCAAATTACTACCAAAACACAAGGATCTAATGTCAAACAGCTAAGATATCCAATAAAGCATTATTAAACAAATAAAATCATATCATTATATTAAAAGGTTCGTAACTAGGCTAACACATGAGGTGATTAGCCAAGCGTAGTAGTAATAATAACAAAAACAATAGATGAATCAAGGTTTATGATGAGCATATTGTTTGAATCTATTATATTAACTCGATCTAGGATTGACGATGATTGGTGGTGTTATCTACGTTGGAATGCAGCTTGAAACCAGTGGAAATTTCCCTTGAGTAAACCCTAGTCGTTCCTCAAAGTAAATGATGTATTGTGACTGAATTAGGGCTTGTATTAATAGGCTTCGCTGGGCTCGTGATCATTATGGCGTAAGCTTAAGTGAGTCTTTACGCCGTAGATTTATCGGGTGAAAATTTCCTCAAAACCATCATTGACTATGGTGTAGAGTTACGTGCTCTTCTATGCGGCAGAGATCATGTCGGCAAGTGGTCAACAAGTCTTCATCTTGTATACGCCGTATATCAACATACATCAATATGATGTATATTACGCGGGTAAATAATGCTTCAAAGTGTCTCTTGGCTACGGCGTAGATCATATGGCTTCTCCGCCCCGTAGATGCTTATTTTCGAGCTATCCTTATTATTTTCTTCGACCTTTGTCCAATTTCCGCGTCTTTCTGCTCCGATGCTCATATATTTTCTATTATGAAAATAGAAAGCAATTAAGTACCAAATCTTATGTACAAGTAATACATATGAGCAATCAACGTGAGATATTCATAGTAAAAATTTTGTACTATTTGATGTCAACGTAGACAACCATTTGGTTATGTGGCTTGTAGATTCGCCAGATGATGCAACGATACAACTAACCAACAAGCATCACGTGTTTTAGAGAATGAAGACCTCCTTAAACAAGTGAAGGAAGTTAAGACATATTCCAGAACAAAGCCAACAGTTGAGTCACGGAACGATGCAACAAACATGTGAGCCATGATAATGTTACTTTATCTAGATGATCTTATCGAATGGTTGGACATGATAGAATGTGATTCTCTTTGGAGAACCAGTGGTAAAGAAACGTAGAGGGGTTAGAAAGTTTCAGAGTCGATACTTGGTAAGACAAGACTCGAGGACGAGTCTTTTCCAAGAGGAGGGGAACGATGCAAGGTATGTTCGAGCTCTAGCTCCTTTGGCTAAGCCGCCTTTTATTTAGTCAAGTCATGTGTTTGAATGGTTCGAGAAGATTGAAGGGAAAAACAATAATATAATCTATGATTGTCGTAATCTATCTTTTTCATTTTAATAGTTTACCTATTTTCTTTAAAGATTGGTATAGATTTTTAAGAGTTATTTCATTTACAAATATAGCCGGGATATTAAGCTTTCTCTTCAAGATTCATCCAGACTATAAATCATGGTAATAGGTTTAGGTTTTTTAATAATTTATTATGAATTGAATTAAAAGAGTGTTTCTCTTGAAGTCCCGTTTGGTCACCCTATGAGGGTTTATCGAACCCTTTAATCCTTGTAATTTGTGTGGTTTCTTGCATTAACAACAGTTCTGCAAACAATCTTATTAAGTTTAGTAATATAATTAATTAACATCGTCACCTGGTAGACTCTATATTTCTTTACAACATTTTCTTTCTTACTATTACGTTTTTTCTTGGAAAAAGATATCATTGTTATACCTTTATTTTATAACTACAAAATAAATGTTTTGGTACCCGCTGCAACACACGGGCCAATAACTCGTTATTTGTTCCAAAAGTATTTTGTCCCAATGGTACGCCTAATTGTGTGAGAAACTTACCAACCAAAATGGTTTTCGGTTCAAGTCCGGTTAGAACATGTGAGATAGTTTGTCGTTTGTATATTGTGATATTGTTAGTTGTCATACTAAAATTTAAAAAAAAAAAAAGAAAAAACTCGTGATTCCTATACGGGTATCTTTAATTGTTTAACGTATTTTTTTACCTATGCACTAGAAAAATGGTATCAAATCTGTTGCGATTAATTTGATCGTGTCCTCCTTTGGTGAATATTTAACATAAAACGCAACAAGAACAAGAACGCCCAATCCATCATAAACATGATAACAAAACTCAGCTGGTTCATTTCTTTATTGAAAATCCTAAAAGGTATGAATCATATGCATGGCGAACAAAAAACAAAACAGCTTTATATTAGTGGTAGAAGAAGGTACTACTAGCTGCTTTATGTTATTGGCGGGCTAATGAGTCTTTGGTAAGTTTCTTCCATTGTTATATTGTTTAAGGTTATCTATTAGACCTCTTGGACCGTTATCCCTTAAATTAAAGTTATAATGCAATATAAGTCTAGTCTTCCCACTCTCAAGTTTTCTTCTAAGTCTTTTATATATATAAAATAGTTATTACAAGTCAAGGAATTAGTGGATGATAGACAAAAGTAGTCGTGCTATTTGGAAGGCATGATTAAAGTTATAATGCAATACCTTTAGTTAATAAATTGAGTTTTCTTGTAAAGTATTTCATGCTAAAATGATAGTTAATAAATTGAGTTATCTTGTAAAGTATTTCATTGAGACATTTATCCAACCGTTTATGTGCATATTACAACTGACTTGTTTGAACAAGAGAAAATAAGACTTGCATAGAATGTTTTAGTAGTATTAATAGATAGATTTGACATATAACGACAGTACCCACTCCATGAAAAACATGAACACAAACCAAATAACATAACCCATGCACCTTCCAGTTTAACAAAAAACCAATCTAAATGTGTTAAATTCATCAGACGCAAACACAAAACTAAACAGCTTAGTTAAACAATTGCTTCTAGTATAGAAGTTCTGTACCAAATTGCATGATTGTTTACAAGTTGCGTCTTTTATTTTTAACTGCAAAATAAATGTTTTCATACCCGCTGCAACACTCGGCCAATAAACTCTTTATTTGTATATGGTTATCTTATATGTTTAACTTATTTTTGATACCTATGCACTAACAAATGGTAAACAAATCAGTTGCGATTAACTTTGATCATGTCCTCCTTTCATGAATACTTAACATAAAACGCAGCAAGATCTAGAATACCCAATCCATCATAATTAAACATGATAACAGAACCCAACTGGTTCATTTCTTGATTGAAAATCCTAAAAATGCATGCATCATAACAACCCACCTTCCAATTTAACAAAAATCATTTCTTGATTGGTTGGGTTTTTTCTGTCACGCATTTTATAATCAAACACATGCATGGCAGACAAACAAAATAGCTTTATGTTATTAGTCAAGAAGGTACTGCTAGCTGCTTTGGGTCCTTATTGGTAGACTAATGAGTCTTTTCTAAGTTTCTTCCATTGTTATATTGTTTAAGGTTATCTATTAGACATCTTGGACCATTATCCCTTAAATTAAAGTTATAATGCAATATAAGTCTAGCTTTCCCACTCCCAAGTTTTTTTCTAAGTCTTTTATACATAGAAAATAGTTATTATTAGTCAAAGAATTAGTGGATGATAGACAAAAGGTGTTACTAATCATGCAATTTGGATGGCATGATTAAAGTTATAATGCAATATAAGTCTAGTGTTCCCACTCCCAAGTTTTCTTCAACAAAGAAACGCAATACTTTGATCGAGTTAGTAAATTGAGTTATTTTGTATGAACATATTACCTTCAAATTATAGGGTTTTTAGTGCATGTCTTCTAAATGCTCCGTGAGGAAAGGATCCCATAAGGCAAAGAAAAGGCAATAACAACTAAACGTAAATATGTGTCATATTATTCTTTCAACTTAGTTCACTAAATAAGATCTTGTCAACAACAAAAGGCAATAACAACTAAACGTAAAAATGTGTCATATTATTCTTTCAACTTAGTTCACTAAATAAGATCTTGTCAACAACAAAAGGCAATAACAACTTAAAGTTAATATGTATCATATTACATATTGTTTCAAGCCTATACCTTCAAATACTGAAATTAGTAACAGATAATGTTGAAATCTCAGTCTCATTGTCAAAAAACAGTTTTTTTCTTCTCAAACTCTTTTAATTAATGGTTATACGTACACTCAAAATTCATAGCAAAAAAGGATTTATGCTAAAATGAGTTATTGTATAAACTGTAAAGTATTTCATTGAGACATTTTATCAAACGGTTTATCTGCATATAACAACTGACTTTTTTAAAAACAAGAGAAAAAAAGACTCACAAACCAAATAAAACGCAATAAGACTCACATAGAATGTTTTAATAGTATTAAAACATGACCAAATTGCATAGAAGAAGTTTTGTACCAAAATGCATGATTGAAAGTTTACAAGTTGCATCCTAAAGCCAAAAGGAAGGTGTCAAGTTGCTTACATCTTTGAAAAACACACATAGAATGTTTTAATAGTATAATATCCCTTAAATTATATTGTGTAGCGTTCAATGCAGAACCGTTTTTTTGTACAGAACTTTACAGAACCCATATAAACTAATCTAAGCCATTGGATGAGTTTAATCAATGGGTGTAATAAATTGTGCCATTTATGTAATTAATAGAAAATAAGGTTATTACTTTTAAAGCTGAAAGGGTAATATGGGTATTTTGTTTTTCACCCCTAAAAAGTTGCTCAAAACCAACCTCCTCTTCTCCAATCTGTCATTCGAAAAAAAAATTAAAAATAAACATCGCATCCTCTTTTCCTCTCCACCCCAAAAACCCTATCATCACAAAGAACCTGGCACCACCAATATCTATCCGGCCGTCAACGTTCTTATCTCCCTTCTGTAAATATCTCCCCACCTCTTTTCTTATACGTTTTTTTTTTTTTCTTTCTTAAATCATTATTTAGATTTCATTAAAAAAGAATCATTTAAAGTGGAGCAAATTACATGAACTACGTTTTTTTTTTTTCGTTCTCCAATTTCTTGTTTCATGGTATCATTATCTAGATTTCTTGGGTAGTCATGTGGTAGGCTTTTCATATCTGATCGCTTTATTGGTGGAGGTCAAGTTGTGATTTGAGGTTCAGCGGAGATGGTCGCCGGATTGTGGTCGTCGGATTGTGGCCGTCAGATCTGGTCATAGTTGTTGGTGGAGGGTCAAGCCGGGATGGCCACCGGTTTGTTGTTGGCACCTTCTGTCGTGGTGAATCTGGATAAAAAAAGCAGGTTTGTTAAGTTTATTAAAAAAACAAATAGTTATAATTATCTTTTGAATTAGTGACCTGTTTAACTTGTTATTCATGTTAAATTTTATAGTGAGTTTGATTCATGGAAGATTTTGGGTTTAGATTAAAGTTTTGATTAATGGAATTATGGTTTATAACATATATGTTTGACATGAAACTGGTTTAGAACATATATGTTTGACACGAAAATGGTTTAGCACATATATGTTTATGGTTGTGAACATAAATGTTTGACAAGGAAAATGGTGTAGAACATATATGTTTATGGTTGTGAACGTATATGTCCGCTTCCCCGATTACTATTGTTCCCCACTGCGTTGGTTTTTTAAGAAAAGAAGGGGTTAATGAGGAACATATATTTGATACCGAGACATGGTAAAAGCATTCCTAATGAAACTGGTCTTATTGTTTCATCCATGGTTAGTTACTTTCCCACTTTTCTTTAATTAAGTGATTTTATATGTTTTTTTTATCATCTTGTTTTTGTGAAACTTAAAATTCTTATGAATCTTCAAGTTAGGAATTGGATTGTGTGATTTTTTTTATAATAAAATGGTAAGACACATTTGTTATTGCATTTAAATGAAATGTACTTGATAGATGAAAAAAAGGAGTAAAAAAAGTATGGTTGGAAGATCATAAAAACGTGATTTAAGAATGTTGTTTGCATATGGCTTGGGCAATTTGAGTATGTTGGTGTTTGTGGAATAATGTATCTAGAGTTGGGCCATTTGAAATGGTAAATTATAAACTATTGTATGTATTGTAATGCATTTCCTTTATGATTCATATATTATGTACGCATATTCATACCTGATATGTGTTAACAGGAAAATGGCAAGCTTGAGAAATACAAGTTAGCTTCAGAAGGTATCAATCAAGCACAATTGGCCAGAGAATTGTTCCTAAAGGTGGGGCTGTCCTTTGAACATTCTTTTATCATCCCATGTGCAGTGCAACATTATCGATATATGTTGGTGCTTTAATTATGAAATCTATGCGATTATTGCAGATATACTTGTTCTTGGAAGGGTACTCATATGTTCTATTGAAGTTGACGAGAAAGTGCAACATGTACAAATATGTTCTTAGAAGTGTGTACACATGTGTGGAATGAGATACGAAAGCGTGCACATATGTTCTTAGAAGAGTGCACACATGTTTTTGGAAGAGTGCATACATGTTTTTGAATGATATGTACATCTATATTTACCAAAATACATTTATATATGAATTGTATTTCATTTTATATCAAATTTTGTGTATACTATTTATCTTTTTGGTTGGTTATAACTTTAGATGTTACACACATATATTTTTGTTTTTTGTTTTAAATTTTGAAAATTAAAGAATGTACATTAAAAACATATATGTAATTATTATTTTAAGCAAAACAAGTTTGATGTTCAAACCATTGTACTTAAAAAAACATATGTAAATTTACAATATCTATATATATACATAAAAAAAGGAACACACATGCACCTAAATTCTTCAGAAAAAAAACATGTATGCTTGAACAAATTAAAAAAAAAAAAAAAAAAAAAAAAAAAAAAATTCAAAATTAAGGAACTTAAAAACGTTTTATTAAAAAATAAAAATAATTCAAAAATGTGTTTTACTATTATGCCCTTTTGAATTAATTAAAAAGATTTAATGATACTAAATTCTCATTGGTCCAAATTGGTTCTGTAAAGTTCTGTACAAAATAATGGTTTTGCATTGAACGTGACCCAAATTATATTATTGGTACTTGATGGCATGGATAAAGTTACAGGCGCTATAAGTCTAGTCTTCCCACTCCCAATTTTTTCCATCCAAAGTTTCCCCTACCCCAAATATTCTTGCTCAACCCGACTATAAAAAGCCAATACATACTCTTTTGAATTTAAGTAAATTTCCAAAAATGAAGTCACCACAAGCAATAATTCACTTATCATCTTCCTCTCTTATTTCTTTTCTTTTTTACGTTCTCACGATAACATGTCTTACTTCCGCCACTATCTCTGCTTCATATGGCGGTAACGAGACTGATTATCTCGCTTTGTTGTCATTTAAGTCAAAGATCACCCATGATCCATACAATGTTCTAACCTCGTGGAACCATTCCTTTCATTTCTGTGACTGGGTGGTATTTCATGTGGAAAGCGGCACAAAAGAGTGACCGCTTTACAACTATTTTCGAAAGGCTTAGAAGGCTCGTTGTCTCCTCATGTTGGAAACCTCAGCTTCCTCCGTAAGCTTTCTCTCGTGAACAACAGCTTTCAAGGAACCATTCCTCATGAACTTGGTCGTCTATCTAGGCTACGTATTCTTTATCTTCATGATAACAAATTCAGTGGAGTCATTCCAACAAACTTGTCTGGTTGTTCTAATCTCGAAGTGCTTTGGCTCGCTCAAAATAAGTTAACTGGAAGCATACCCAAGGAGATGAGTTTACTCTCGAAACTTGTTGATCTTGCAATTGACGACAATAAGTTGTCAGGTGGAATCCCACCTTTCTTGGGGAATATTACATCAATGGAACATTTCTCTGCTACAGAGAACCCGTTGGGTGGGAGCATTCCAGATACCTTGGGTCAATGGAAAAGCTTGACGAATTTCACTCTGGTGAGTGCAACTTATATGGAAGCATCCTCATTCAATTTTCAACCTCTCACTCCTAGTTAATATTTCCTTAGCTGTAAATCACCTCACTGGTAGTCTTCCTTCAGAAATTGGTAATCAGCTCCCAAATCTTGAGTTCCTTCAGTTAAGGAATAACAAACTGACTGGAGTTCTTCCACTTTCTCTTTCTAATTGTTCTAAATTATGGTATCTTGAAATGGATGAAAACAATTTTAGTGGCAAGTTGACTATCGACTTTTCAAAACTAAGAGATATTAAAATAATTAAATTACATGATAACAACTTCCATGGACGCGGAGAAGCTGATGACATGAGGTTTGTTGATTCTTTGAAAAACTGCACCAGATTAGACATTTTGGATCTTTATGATTGCAACCTTATAGGAGTGCTTCCGATATCAATAGGTAATCTCTCTCATCAACTCAGCTCTCTATATTTAGGAGACAATCAATTATTTGGAAGCCTACCCTCAAGTATAGGTAGTCTAGTTGGTTTGACCATTTTAGCTTTAGGACCAAATCGATTCAAAGGAAACATCCCCACTAGCGTTGGTAAACTACAAAAGCTACAAGTTCTTGATCTATATAGCAATCAATTTTCAGGGCCTATCCCTGATGCCATTGGGAACTTATCAATGTTGACTTTACTTGATTTAGGAACCAACAAATTAGAAGGTCATGTTCCATCAACCCTTGGGAATTGTAAACAACTTAATGAGTTATACCTTTCAGACAATAGACTCAGTGGAAACATACCCAAACAACTGTTTCAACTTCCATCACTAAATTATTTTTAGATCTTTCTCAAAACAGCTTTTCTGGTTCCATTCCATCAGAGATTAAAACCTCAAGACATTGAGCAATCTCGATTTATCTTACAATAACTTATCAGGCAACATTACTAGTAACCTTGGTGAGTGCATTAGCCTTGTATGGTTAAACTTAAGAGGCAACAGATTTCAAGGCGTAATACCATCTTCATTCAGTTCCTTGAGAGGATTGATGGTACTCGACATTTCTCAAAATAATTTATCTGGCAAAGTTCCTCAATTCTTAGGAAAATGGAAGTTATTAGAATACTTGAACCTATCGTTTAATGATTTTGAGGGTGAAGTACCGACTGTAGGAGTGTTTGCCAATGCAAGCGCATTTTCGGTTTTGGGGAACCATAAGCTTTGTGGTGGTTTGGTTACACTTGAGTTACCCAAATGCATGGAGACGGGTAGTAAGAAAAAAAGGTTTCCTTTCTTCATATTATTCATCGTGATTGCAGTCACGTTGCTCGTCGTATTATGTTGTGTGTATCTTTTGTGTAAAAAGAAACTCAACAGTCAACCATCTCAATCATCAGGGGGTGAACGTTTCATGAAAGTTTCATACCATCAACTTCTCAAGGCTACTGATGGCTTCTCTGCAGCAAATTTGATTGGGGAGGGTGGGTTTAGCTCAGTTTACAAAGGAATCCTCGATTCTAATCATAATAAACCTGTTGCAGTCAAAGTTTTGCATCTTCAAAATAAAGGAGCTTACAGAAGTTTTCTAGCAGAATGTGAAGCATGGCAGAATATTCGACACCGTAATCTGTTGAAGATAATAACTTCTTGTTCAAGTACTGATTTCCAAGGCAATGATTTTAAAGCTTTGGTTTACGAGTTTATGCCGAATGGAAGTGTACACAACTGGCTTCATTCAAGTGAAAATACGTCGAACCTGACCCTTCTTCAAAGAATAAGCATACTCAGAGATGTTGCAACAACACTTGATTATCTTCACAATCGCTGTCAAACAACGATTGTTCACGGTGACTTGAAGCCTAGTAACATTCTACTTGATGAAGATATGGTGGCTCATGTTGGGGACTTTGGTTTAGCTCGACTACTTGGTACAGACTTAAACCAAAACAGCTCAACCGGGGTTAAAGGAACAATTGGTTATGCACCTCCAGGTAGTATTCAATAAGGCTTACATTTACTTACAAATTACTGTTTGTAATTTAAGTAACTGTTTTAATTCAGAGTATGGTCTCGGGAGCGAGATGACAAGTACTGGGGATGTCTATAGTTTTGGAATATTATTGCTAGAGGTGATAACCGGAAAAAGCCGACAGATGACATGTTCAACGATGATCTTAGCCTTCATAAATTTGCTTACATGGCATTACGGATCATGTAATCGATGTTATTGATGATGATGCAATTGTGTTGCAAAATACGGAAGCGAATGCAAAGAAAGTGGAAGAATGTTTGGTTGCAATTATCAAGATTGGAGTATCGTGCTCTGTGGATTCCCCACCACAACGGATGAACATTGAAATTGTTGTCAACGAGTTGCAGCACATTCTTGATGTGCTTGACAATATATAAGGTGCTATGTTGTCCCATTTTGTAGAATCTGATTTTACATGAGTTTGTTAATAAATCTTCACTAAAATGGTTTTATTTTTGAACTCTTTCAGGTCTATCATCAAGCTTGTATGGTGAAGTTGAGAGTAACTACAACAAGGAGCGGTGCATGTTGTAGTTAAATAAATGTTAAGTTGTTGAAGATGTTCATAATTATGGTTTAATTTTCTTGTTTCATAAGTGTACAAAACATAAGAGTGCCTTTACATTCCTGGTGACGTATCATATGTATCAAGCATGTTTGTAAGTGTGGTTTAATTTCCATCAGTCCATTTTGTGGTAATGAATTCGAGTTAAGTTCTACTTGGTGTTCGATTCCTTAATGAATAGCCTAATGTTATTCGTGTTCTTTGACTTTCAGTTTCATAAATTTGATTTTTTCTTGAATATCTGAATCACAAAGCTCAAGGCTTCCCCCTCTTCTGGTTTCGAGCAGTGTATGGTCCAATTTTATAGAAAGTTAACCTCATGTTTGGTTATACACTTGTACCATGCATTCGGCTAGTACAAATCATTATTAGTACTGCAAGTATACTGTATTAAAATTGGGTCAATAATGACCAAAGTATATTTCTGATACATAAATCAGCTCGAATATTTTGATACTTTTCGTATTCCTTATACAGTTAGTACAACTCTATTTTTATCGGATAAGCGTTTGGATAAGCAATCCCAAACTCAAAACTGTCTAAGTAAGCCCAATCAGCCCTTTAGAAGTTAATATGCAGCTTTAAGGTCATCATTGTTGTTTTAACCATATTTCTAGAAATACAACCGTTTAGCTTTTGGATGTTGTCTCTCCTATTTGAAATGATAATAAACGGAGACTTTAGCTTTACGTCAGATTATGCTGTACACTTACAGTAGCTATTATGTTTCCAAACGCTTTGAAAAGGTAGGCTTCAGACATGCTTCTTAGCATGTAACTTGTTTTGAAATGCAGTCCCAAACACCTCTTTAATCTATATGGATGTTATTGATCTTTATATGTATGGATTGATTGACAATAGGCGAACTTAAGAGGTTATTCTGGAAACTGAATAAGCTGTACGTTAAGTTAGTTAGAGCAAGTATTAAGTGTCTATAAAAGTGCTTAAGCAGTAGCAAAGAAAGGATGTTACGGGGCATTTACTTTCAAGCTAAAATACATAACACAAGTGTGTTAGTAAGAAACGGGAGTTATTACGTATGTTTAACTGTTTAAGGTTGAAACCAAACAGTGATTAGTATGATCCTGTCTATATCTTACAAGACTGAAACATATAGTTACATTCGGTGCATAATTATCATATAAATGTTTATTTTCGACTTCTAATGTTATTTTCTTACTTGGATGTATTAGGATGATCGTGACCCATCATCTCGTCATAGATTAGAAAAGAGAAACAGGATGAGGCATGGTATGTAGCGTTTGGATATTCTGAAAGTTTTACAAATGATTAATATGCCATATTTACCCTTTTTAATGCAATGACCCAAACTGACCCATTTTAAGCAATTTTTAATTTTTATATCTTTTTTACATAGCCCGAATCTACATGTAGGACCCGACTTTTAAGCATTGAAAGATCAGAACCGACATGTTGGACCTGTTTTTTAAGCTATATTTATATCTTTTTAACATAACCTGAACTGAACCATTTTATACAGGTCGATGTAATCACTGCAGCTCTGTAAAATAAAGAAAAAAATATATAAATTTTTTTGGTACTGTCGATTAATAAGTGGTCAGTATGTTAATTATGAGTACAAAAGCTCAATATGAAAATCAACAAAATTATTTGATTTGGGAGGTTCTATGTACCGGGCACCGTTTTTTTCTCCAAGTTTCTTTTTTATTTACTTCTCATAAGTAAAATGGGTCGAAATAGCCATCTGTACTAGCTAACACTAGCTAACAGATGATTGTGTTTACAAAACCACCAAAATGAGGAATCTAACTTCAAAGCATCTAACTGTAAAGAAATTTATCCAACATTCCTAATTTCAATCAAACATATATTTTGTACCTTTGCGAATGGGTGTCTATGCACTTATCAGTTATATTACAGTTATTAGCGTGAAACACCAACATACATTTTCATTTTAGTCACCGTTTTTTGTACTTCTGTGTCAAACAAATCTTAATAAAACCAAGACAAGGATTTTGAAGAAAACGATATAGAGTAATTCTTTAGAAAATGTCAATATTCAAGGTTATAAAATAACCAAATATCATCAATATTACAGGTTGCACAAGTCATCATTTTAGCGACACACATGTTTGTATTTTATATACAAAAAAGCACTATATTTACTGCCTTGCTGGAAATAAAAACACGTGAGTCTTTACAACGCGCAATCAAGAAAGAAAAGCATTAGTCATGACTTAAGAGAAAATGGTCTCTTTTTTCCTTTTAGATTTCAAGTCAGTGTAAATTATAGATTTTAAGTCACATGTGTTGAAGGCGTCATACCAAGTTAACGAAAAAAGTCATACATACCATGTTAAATAGGAACATTTATAATCAACACAGTTGTAAGTTTACAACACGAAAAATAGGAACATTCATTTCATAATTTATACCTGCAATTTTAATTTACATGAAAACAGAATTGGATACAAGCTTTCTCTCTTATCAGCTACTAGTCAGTTGCAACAAGCTACATACATAACATCAATATCTATCTAAGTCGTTTTCAATGTCAACTTCCCCATTTTCGACGCTGCTCCAGCAACCCAATCTGAATCTCAACAGCTTCACCTTCTATAACCTCAGTTTATTCCTTAATACTAACACCAATAGCTTTCCTAAAAGCTTGCATAAGTGCTTCAGTCATATACATCTCTAACGAAAACAATTTGCTACCTATTGAATCACACGTGGTTCACATTAACTACATAAGACTCAAGCGTATGAGCTAGCATAGTATCTCAGAGAGGTTTCAACCTCAATTTTTGAAAACAAAACCTTTGCATCATCAGATATGTCAACATCTTCCTCTTGACACCTTATATCAAGAATCTTGCAAATGTCATCTTCAGTATACGGTTGTGTGGAGATGATGACAAAGCGGTCAAGGAAATTGATTGGAATCCCATGGGGGGATTTGTAGTTCGTGCCTTGAATAGTTGTGATTGCTCGGTTGGTGGCAACAAGTATCGGTGCCGTTTTCTAAGGCACGGTTTGGGCATGATAAACGCTCGATAACAAGCATGTGGACTTCATCTATGAACAGAACACCAGGAATGATCTCTGCTTTTCCTTCCTCTCGCCACTCTGCAACTTTTGTACCGATCTGTTCCCTCAGCTTGTATTTCTCCGGTGTCACCAGTGAAAAGAGTAAGAAAACCCTGTGTTCTGCATTTCATAACAAAAATAATTAAGTTTTCAGCACGATCAAGTACCATAGTTATTCATCATGCAAAAGTTCACTTACTCCCCCCTGCCCCATAGACAACAGAAACTAGCGCTGACAATTGCACAAAAAGATCATCTTTGTTTCTATTATCAGAAAGTGTAACTTCAAAAAATGACACAACTTCAGTTATTCATGTTAGCCTAACAACAGTTGTTTTAATCCAAAATGAGGCATCTAATGCATATTCCCAGAAGTCCAAATGAGGCATCTAACTTCAAAGCATCCTAACTGTAAAGAAATTAATCCAAAATTCCTAATTTCAATCAAACATTACGTACCTTTGTGAATGGCTTCTATGCTCTTATCAGTTATATTACAGTTATTAGCATGAAACACCAACATACATTTTCATTTGTCCCACTTTTGTTATTGTAAGCTTTTTGTTCTTCTGGGTGAAACAAATCATTAAAACCAAGACAAGGATTTTGAAGAAAATGACACGGGGTAATTCTTAAGAAAATGTCAATATCAGAGGTTACAAAATAACCAAGATCATCAATAATAGAGGTCGCAAAAGTCATCATTTTAACGACATACATGTTTGTATTTTGTAAACAAAAAAAGACTATATTTACCCAAAAAAAACCCTCGAGCCTCTACCAAATAAGGTAAAGAACTGAAACACTAATGCAATGCGCAATCTAGAAAGGGAAGCATCAGTCATGACTTTGAGAAAATGGCACTTTTGTTCCTAGCAAAAAAGAGTCCTACTAGATTTCAAATCAGTTAAATTATAAACTTTTAAGTCACATGTGTTGAAGGCATCATACCAAATTGTAACCTAATGAACAATGTGTCATATAATCAACACAGTTGTAACCTAAATACAATACTAATGAGCCCCCAAACACAGATGACACCTCTGTAGGCACTAGGATAATTGCAGTACTTTTAAATATTTGAATGAACAAACTTTAAAATTAAACTAATTTACATGTTGACATGAAAACAGAGTTGTATACAAGCTTTCTTTCTTATCAGCTAGTAGTCAGTGCAACAAGCTAAATACCGTAACATATGAAAACATTACATATGGTTCCAAGCAAACTAGCACATGATCATACACAATCTCCATCTCAGTCGTTTTCAATGTCAGCTTTCCCATTCTCGAAACACCCTAATTACCAAACAATTGCAAAGTCTAGTGCATGTATACAACTAGAAGCCATTGGGTCATGATCATCATTCACATGTTCATTATAAAGCATAATAGTCCTTATCAGGACTATGGTTTATTAGCAGTGATGAGTGACCTCTATCATTTTCGCATTCAACTTATTATGCAAGGTGGAAATGTAGTGGTCCTTCGGTCTATGGGATGGCAACGGGTCGGGTTAGTCGAGATTGCATTTCCCATTCCGTCCCTATCCCAAGTCCACATCCGTTTGCTTCCCCATCCCCATCGGGTATTGGGGATCCACATCGGATATTGGGGATTTTAAGTTTCTTAAAATCAACCGATATGTTATCTTTTACATGTCTACATACATATAAGCTTAAATCAAATGAGCTCATAAGCATACATATAAGCCTACACAAACACCCCCTAAGATTAGCCCTATGTATCCCTGACCAAGAATTGGCAGGTACCTCAACACTAGCATCAACTCTAAACACGCGACTAATTTGAAAGAGTAAACCATAACTTTAAAAAAGTGCATAGCAATTTCTATAAATTAAAACTTAAAAGTGATACCCATGGGAGAGATGTTAACAAATTAACACACACAAACACACACATATACATTAGCTTAATTGTAATAAACACGCATACAAACATGAAATTTTTATACAAACACGCGCAGTAGAATTCATTCTCTTCTGGAGACATAATTAATGTTTAAAGTTGTAGCTGTAACATCTAAATCCAAAATTAATGCATGTTATTTTCATAAACCAAAATACACCTCATTTCAGCTCACAAAACGGGTATTAAACCGTCACTTATTGTCGAATACTAGCTAGCCACAAACATCAAAAGCAATCTCACATCAATATCCTAACAACTGATAGAAAAAACATCCAAACTCAAAATCTCAAAACCGAAAATCTAAATATCATAACTCAACATAAAAGCTAAAGCCAGTTCATATCCTAAATTCATACCACATTTTACACACATAACATACGCATCCAACAAGGGTAGTTACACCGTCACTTATTTTCAAATACTAACAAGCCACAAACATCAAAAGCAATCTCAAATCCATATCCTATATAAAAAAAAATCCAATCTCAAAATATCGAAACCGAAAAGCTAAACATCATAACTCAACAATCCAAGCTAACCCGGTTCATATCCTAAATTCATACCACATTTTCTCAAAACACAAAGATTCACCCCATTTACACACGCAACATACAATTCCAACAAGGGTAGTTACATAGTTACACCATCACTTATCATCAAATACTAACAAGCGGTAAGCATCAAAAGCAATCTTAAACCCATATAAAACAACTCAAATCTTAAAAAAACATTCATAGGCCTAGCAAAATCTCGAAACCAAAACCGAAAAATCAATCAATTAACAATTAAAGCTTCAAAATCTAAGCTCGCAAGAGCATCAAGAAGTCTCACCATTATCTAAACATCATTTACAGAAAAATCTAAAAATAATCAACCTGAAAATAAATTCTTGCTTTTCTTCTACTAACAATCATAAGAACTTTTCAACAAACATCTAGTCAATACTCGGTGTAAAATGAGCTAATTTATGGGTTTTCAAGTATGTATACCTATCAAGAACACACATACTTAACAAAGATAACGCCTTTATATATGTGGTTCTTATCTTGTGGCAGAACAAGGCTACATACATTATATTGGCTTCAATCATGCCCAAAGGATACTAAGATGATGTAATGTATTGGGATAACGTTATAATTAACTTATGCATTTATTCATTATCGAAAAACCCTTTATTCCCCCAAATAACTAATAAGCACTTTGGCATAAGCTTACCCAGCCCATACAAGTTCTTTATAGAAGCTTAAGCAAATACATCCCAATGTATAAAGTACCTTTCTTTTTTTATACCCAATAGCTTATTAACATCTTAAAATAAGCCTACCAGTATTGTAAATCTCGGGCTACAGAGAAATCAGTGATTAGAAGCCACAAGGTCTGCAACCAAAAACCCTTCTCACCAAATCTCTCATTTCTTGAAACTTTGACTACCAAACAATTTTGAAGTTAAATTTGGGGATTTTGTTTAAATTGAGAGAATTTAATAAAGGGTTACTGTTTCGTTGTTCAGGGTATGTACGGTGGCTGTCGGAGATGGTGGTGGTTGTTAAAAAATATTTCAGAAAAGTGATAACGAGGAAAGAGGTTGAAGGGATGTACGGTGTATTTTAATTTTTGGCATAAAAATTATGCTCCGGATGAATAATTATATGTATATCTTTTGTATTAGTTTTTAATGCATAAAATACAATGTTTTTAATGCATCAAAAAGATATATATGTAAACTTTGAAATTTTCAGAAGTATATATGTAAAAGCCCCTTCATTTTTTGTGATAGTGAAACAAGCACACCTCTAAATAGAGATAGTGAAAAATGTTTTTATGTGATTTATGAAGGAAATTTTTTGTTTTTAAAATGAAAGTTGAAGGGGTAAAGGTGTAAATTTAAATAAAACGAAGGATAAAAAAAGTAAGGGTGTTTTCTTATGCTATTTAAAAATGAAAGTGGACTATTGCTTTGCCCAAGTATTTTATTACTATTTTCCGAGAGAAGTTATAATATATATACAATCAATATTATAAAGACTGCGTTAATATAAAAAGGATAGCATGAATATAAAAATGTACTGACATGTTTTTTTTAATATGCACCGACCTCGTGCTTTAGTATATAGAGATAATAATAAGGGGTTGATTTGCACACTAATTTTTTTTTTCTTTTTCTTTCATCACTTATAGTGTTGTACAGTATGCTATACAGGTTGTATAAAATTATGTTTAAAAAAAAAGAAAAAAAATGCAAATCATCCCATATAACAATTGAGAAAGAGTATATCTACTCTCCACTTTCCTGTCTTTAAAAGTCAACTCACAAACAACTTACGTCACCATCACCAATGGCAGTCGCAACCACCAGCCACAGCACCGCACCTCCGTCACAATCATCTTCTCAGGCGCCAGTCACCCATTCCCGTCCGTTGGCTGGAAGTTTAGATTCGGTTGAGAGCTGGAGTTCGTCTCCTGCATAATCAGCTGGATATGATGTTGTTTTTACATTTCAGTAGAATCAAATACCCTTCATTCTAATAAGGTATATAAATAAAATTTTATAAATAATTAGTGCTTTACAATTTATATAATCGACGTGGGTTTGTTTTTAAAATTGTGATTGTTCATATGGGGGTTTGATTTTTTTTAGTTTACTTTAATAATAATATGACCTAATTATGAAATGGGATTTTAGTGCAAGCTTGGCATTTAACCATCAAGTGTGGCGAGTGTGTGTATGTGGGTACTAAGGAGCGTTTCTTTTCTTTTTAATCGAGAAGAAATGCGGACCTAAAACCTTAATGCTTCTTAATTGGGGGAAGCATTAACACACATCGACAATCTCATCAACTCATCAACAAAATAAAAAAACCACAAAAAAAAACCAAAAACCCACCTTACATTTTTGGTACGTGTGTAATAAACGGACCGTCAGATCTATTTTAAGAAGAATGTTTATGAGGATTGTGTCTTTTTGGTGAATCACAAGCGGTGAAGCCACATGTTTAACAATGACCACAAAGGGAGTCGGCAAAGCTGATATAAAAAGCCTAGCGGACAAAAAATGAAAGTGGACTATTACTTTGCCCAAGTATTTTATTACTATTTTCTGAGAGAAGTTATAATATATATACAATCAATATTATAAAGACTGCGTTAATATAAAAAGGATAGCATGAATATAAAAATGTACCGACATGTTTTTTTTTAATATGCACCGACCTAGTGCTTTAGTATACAGAGATAATAATAAGGGGTTGATTTGCACAATAATTTTTTTTATTTTTCTTTCATCACTTATAGCTTGTATAATATAGTGTTGTACGGTATGCTATACAGCTTGTATAAAATTATGTTTTAAAAAAAATAAAAAAAAAAAAGAAAAAGAAAAAGTGCAAATCATCCCATATAACAATTGAGAAACAAAACACTATACTCTCCACTTTCCCGTCTTTAAAAGTCAACTCACCAACAACCATCACCTATGGCAGTCACCACCACCAGCCACAGCACCGCACCTCCGTCACCGGCGCCGGTCACCGGTTCGCCTCCGTTATCCGGAAGTTTAGATCCGGTTGAGAACTCGAGTTCATCTCCTGCATAATCAACTGGATATGCAGGTTCGGTAACTGAATTTGACTATTTAACTGATTATTAATTTAATTTACAATTAATTTTTTTATAGCCTTCTTTGAGAAAAAGTGAAATTAAACGGTTAGGTATAGGATGGAAGTTATCTGTTATAAGTACTAATTATGGCTTCAGATTCATAGACGCTGATACGCGGTGTGGCGGTTATTGATCTATAATATTATTAAGAGTTCTACTTAGAGGCTAAAGATTACTGGATGATTTCATAACTTACGGATATCATTCAGAAATAAGGACCCTGTCGTCTTAGCATAAAATTAGTTAAGGCTAAAGATTCATTCTAATAAGGTATTTTATAAATAATTAGTGTTTTACAATTTATATAATCGATATGGGTTTGTTTTAAATTTCGATTGTTCATATGGGGGTTTGATTTTTGTTAGTTTAGTTGATGACTTAAGGTGTTCATTAGTGGTTTATATATGTATGCACATCAACTGTTTGTTTTTATGCCTCAATCAAAAAGATTGTTTGGGGTTAGTGGCCAAACTTTTTTTTTTGTCAACAATTCTGTTACGCACAAGTGTTAGGTATTGTATTTGATTTTATAGATTAAATAGGCTATAAGGATAGTCGGTAAGTTAACTGCAATTGCCCTCATTGGTTTCCGCTGGCCTTATGGACCTGTAAGAATCCCTTCGATTATATACTTAAGCTTTGAGGTTCGTAATTACTTTTTGAATGTATATAAGCATGTTAAGTCAGGGTCCTTATTTCTGAATGATACCCGTAAGTTATGAAATCATCCAGTGTCTTGTAATATTGCATATATTTATTTATGTATTTCAATAGCAAGGTGCGTTTTAGACATATAATATGATATACTTTAGAATGTGGGTTGTGGGCCACTATTTCTTCATATTTATTAAACCTACTATAAATTTTGAATGATACATTTTAGCACTTTTGTAGGTATGTATTGTTAACCTGATTTGCTTGCCTTATCTTCTCTTTGGGTTAAATGTATCAAAATTTGACAAAATTTTTAGAAGCTTACAGAATTGGTGCAATAGTCTATCTCTATTAATACATGAACATTTGTTTTACTTTACCCAAAGAAAAAGTATATCTCGATTAATATATAAACATAACCCCAAATTGACCCATTCCTAACTAAATGGGTCAAAGTTGCTACATTAATTATGTATATAAAAGATGTGGTATTTAAAGCACTTAAATCATATAAGAATCATTGTTATGTAGCTATTCTGAAGTAAAACCATTTGTTTGAAATTCGTCCTGAGAATGTTTCTGAAGATGGGCCATGGGAATTGAAATATTAAGTGCACCCCATATACATGAGGATACTTTCTTTGTATGCTGAAAAGAATGAATGATAATGTGTTGTCTCCGAAGGACTTATTGGAGTACGAAGTATGAACGACCAACGACCCTCCAAGTTATGCAACTTAAGAATGCAGCACACTATACTCCAAGCAACAGAAGGTTTGCCTTGAAATATGTTCAAGGTATGGCTTTTGTCTTTATGTTTTTTTAGTTATTCACTAATTTTAGTTAGGATTTTAATGGGTAGCAAAGGTTGGGGTAGAATTTCACCCAAAAATTTCGAAGGGATTTTGCGGCGATATAGTTTGATGAATGAAAACCACATTTGAGTGAACTTGATTGGCTTCACTTATGTGTGGGCTTAATTTGACACGTATAGTTTAATGGCTTGGTTAATTATTTGTGGTTTTGGAAAGGGTTAGTTCGGTTTGGACTTTTTTAGGTTGAATGAATGACGTCTGCATTAGCATACCCTTATGAATATACGCACTTCCAAATATTTAGTGTGAAAATGCCATGGAAAGGTTTAATGACACAAGATTTGAGTAAGTTGGATGTAACGAACCAACATCCACTCTTTCCAGAGTTATATCTAGAAAATCTACAATAAATACAGGTAATAAAGGCAAGTTATTCTGAATTTCATAAAATTTGAATGTATTTAGACAATATTGCATTTGTACTAACAGTTTTGTTGTCCGTCTTAACAGATAGTCCTGTTTGTCATGTGCCCGATTTTGAAAAGAGTAAGATGACACTCATAAGACGTGTGCCATTTGCTGACTGAAAGTAAGTAACCAGATCTGCCAAACTTGCTCTCAGAAAATTTATTATTTTTGGGACAATTTACATGAAACGGGTCACTTTTGGTTAGATTTTTTATATAATAGGTCAAACGGGGAATAAATAAAATGAAAAGCAATTGATACCAAGAAAACGAGTTGAAGAAGTCCTGTTGGTGGTTTGTGACTGGTGAACAGGGTATTTGGATACAGTAAAACTTTTAGTTCTGTGACAATGAGGAAAATAGGTGTTTGGATTCTGGTATAGTTTACTATGGTTGCGAGACATCATTCTATGAATACTTTATACATGTGCGTTATGCTTAATCTATCAACTTCGTATATCTGTATCAGGTTTAAGAATCGCGATAAAAAGTAGTAGCTTGGTTAAGCAGTAGCTCGGGCCAGAATATTGCCTAATCTTCACGTTTACTTGAAACTATTAATGTAGTAGCATTATTAAGGAAGTGGTGAAGTAGATTAACTGCTTACTACGTGAACTCATGAAGGATGGAATGCAATAAGGATGAAGCCACAAGGGCAAAAGAAATCGCTGAAAGTAAGTTTTCTTCAAAGGATGTAAAGGGTGCCAAAAATTTTGCTAGGCGCAAAATTTGTTTCCTGGTCTTGAGGGTATTTCCCAAGTATTAGCAGTTCTGGATGTGCATGTTACTGCCGAAAACAAGTAAGCGGTGAATCGGATAATTATGGGATACTTGGTGTGAACCCATTAGCCGATGATGATACTGTGAAGAAACATTATAGAAAACTAGCTTTATCACTTCATCCCGATAAGAACAAGTCTATAGGTGCAGAAGGGGCATTCCAGCTCGTTTCTCAAGCATGGAATCTGTTATCTGATAAAGATAAAAGATCGCACTGTTTTTGAAGCAGAGGGTTCCTCAGAACGTGTTTTCATATGTGCAAATACCTCCAAGAATGGTTTCCACTACTACTCAGACGAAGAAAAAAACGAAGAGTCATAAGGGTGAGACTATTGGGACTACCAAGACGGTTCCCACTTCTGTTCCTTCATCCTCCAATGAACAGATAGCTCCTGAAACGTCAAAGGTCTAAGGTTCTCGAAAACAGAATAAAGTTAACGGGACTACCAAGACGGATCCCACTTCTGCTCCTGCATCATCCAATGAACAGATAGTGCCTGAGACGATGCCCGGGCCTTGTTTAACAGAGGTTAAAACTTCTCAAGAAAAGGATAAAGTTAATGGGACGACCAAGACGGGGTCACAGTTCTATTCCTTTACCGGTTACCAAACAGATGAAGATTAAGACGTTTTGGACCGTATGCATGAGATGCAAATTGCAGTATGAATTCTTGAGAAAGTATTTAAACCGAAATATGTTATGCCCCACTTGTTATGGACCGTTTCACGCGACTGAGATTCCACCACCAAATATCAATGCTTGTTCGAAAGTTGCGGGAATTTCATAAGGAACGGGAAATAACATTTCAGCCCAAGCGTGTAAGATAACGGGTATTGAGGCTGGAAATGGTACAAGCTCAAGCGGGTCCACTAAAAAGGGATCGAGAAGAAGCCCAACTAGACACTAATATAGAGGAAGCTTTGAGAAATAAGATCGCTAAAAAAGAAGCTAAATCCGCATCTAAGAAAGTCAAATCTGTTGAAACAAAGCAAGACAGTAATGTCTTTGATGCAAAAAAGGAAATGGGCCGGCCTATAAAGAATCAACTTATAAAGAAGGCGACTACGGAAATAAAGAAGAAACTGGACGAATGGAGCTCAAAAGCCGAAAAAGTTGCTGAAATGGCAAACGGCTACTCAAAGAGTGACGAGGCTGACGTCCCAGATCCAGATTTTTATGATTTTGATATAGAAAGAAGTGAAAAGTGTTTCAAAGAAGGTCAACTCTGGGCTGCTTATGATGATCGTGATGGGATGCCTCGGAACTATGCCATAGTTCACAAAGTAATTTCTTTGAATCCGTTTAAGATGAAAGTATGTTGGCTTAGCTCAAAACCTAACAAGAAACCACTTCCATTTCCCGGGTTCCTGGAAGCATTCGGCGAGTTTCAACAAGGAAAACATGAAACCGTTAACACCCCAAACTATTTCTCACACAAAGCTAGCTTTACAAAGCAGAGAAACGGTAACATTCGTGTTTTCCCTAAAAAAGGAAGTGTTTGTGCTCTGTACAAATACGATAAAACACTGGATACAATAAAACATACTTACGAACTTGTAGAAGTTGACGAGTCCAGTGAAGAAACAGGCGTTACCGTCACACCACTAGTCTAAGTTGCGGGGTTTAAAACAGTGTTTCACCGACATCTCGACAGCAAAGAAACAAAAGTTATCCTGGAAAAAGACTTTCTTAAAATATCGCATCATATACCTTCATACTTGCTCACGGGTCAAGAATCTGCAAACGCTCCAAAGGGTTGTCTACACCTCGACCCTGCAGCTATTCCTCCCGAGTTTCTTCATGTTTTAGCAGATGTTAAGGAAGCCGATACAATGGATGTCGACAATGGTCCAAGTGCTGATGGTATCCCTCAAACACCCCCTAAATCCCATATTCCCATGACAGGTATCCCTCTCACAAACTCACGATGATCTACACATGATAATTAAGAAAAATACAAATACATCTCAATTTATAAGCTTTTTACCTTATTTTATACCCAATAGCTTATTAACCAAAAACCCATCTCACCAAATCTCTCATTTCTTGAAACTTCGACTACCAAACAGTTTTGAAGTTTAAATTGAGGGAATTTAATAAAGGGTTAATGTTTCGTTGGTGTTAGAGCAGCAGGGTGGTGGTGGTGGTGGCGGATGGGTGGTGGTTGTTAGAATTTGTTTCAGAAAAAGTGATAATGAGGAAAGAGGTTGAGGGGTATGTGTACGGTGTATTTTAATTTTTGTGATAGTGAAACAAGCACACCTCTATTTAGAGATAGTAAAAAATGTTTTTATGTGATTTATGAAGGAAGTTTTGTTTTTAAAATGAAATTTGAAGGGGTAAAGGTGTAAATTTAAATAAGACGAAGGATCAAAAAAGTAAGGGTGTTTTCTTATGCTATTTAAAGTGTGTTTTTTATGTGATTTAAAGTAGATGTGACAATTCTCGACACGAAACGATAAACTATACGAATCTGACACGAAGTGAAATAGGTTTTGGGTTGAGGATAAACAAGTTTGGTTCACAAACAAGTCAACCCGTATAACCCATTTAATAAACGGGTCATTTTGGCGTTAAGCAAGTATTAAACTAACAACCCGTGAATCCGTTTAAGTATGTAAGCCTTAAACAAATAAAATATATAATTTGATTTTTATGTGCACTTTGGATTTAAATGTATTTTCTTATGTACACAAACAGGGATTAGGCTTTCGGGCGTTGCGGCGGAGCATTTGGAGTTGCGTAATGTTTATAGTGCTTCTCGGACGCCTTAATACGATGCAAATCCGCTTTCTTATAAAAATTTAGTTATATACACATAAACTTATGACCATGGGTTATGCCAAAAAATTGTTGTTTTAGTGCTTGGGCTAAAGTTTTTGCCACACGTCTTCAAAGTATCCACATGTAGCCGTTCTAAAAAAAAAATAAAAAAAAATAGCCTACGTGTCTACAAACCAAAACCCCTCATCCATTGTTCACTCATCTCATTCTTCAATCTAACCAATATAAGATCTAACAAAAACCCATCATCAAAATGCAATAATTAGATAATCAAATTGCAGAAACTTACACCACCATTAGCAAGAGCAATTGCCATAATAGCAGCAGCTTCCATAACCCATGTTAGAGGATTCCACATAATCTTTTAACGAAAATGACAAATAGCAGCCCAAAACGACAATTTTTAACCAAAAATGACATCGTTTTGATCTAAGAGCAGCTTCCATAACACATGATAGAGGATTCCACATAACCTTTTTATGAAAACGACAAATAGCATCCCACCGACAATTTTTAGCCAAAAACGACATTGTTTTGATCCAAGGCTATATCCAGACATGAAACGGCATCATTTGCAGCCGACTAAAGAAAAAATAAATAAAATAAAATAAAACGCGTCGTTTTGATTCAAGCATGAAACGGCGTCGTTAGCACCATAAATGTATAAAAGGACAACTTATACACAGCTTTTAACAGCCTATAAAATCAGCACGTATGACCACATATTATAGCACTTAGACCTCATATTGCCCTATACGATGCCTTTAGATATGTTGTTCTTATCTCTAGGCAGAACAAGGCTACATACAGTATATTGGCTTCAATCATGCCCAAAGGATAATAATATGATGTACTGTATCAAGATAACCTTATGCTTAACTTATGCATTTATTCATTATCGAAAAAACCCCTTATTCCCCCAAATAACTAATAAGCACTTTGGCATAAGCTTGCCCAACCCATATAAGTTCTTTATATAAGCTTAACTAAACACCCCCTAAATCCCATATTCCCATGACAGTTATCTCTCTCACAAACTCACGTTGATCTACACATGATAATTAGGAAAAATACAAATACATACCAATGTATAAAGCACTTTGACACATGAGCTTACCCAAACACATTCAATAAGCATTGTACATTTTTTTTTAATACCTAATAGCTTATTAACCTCTTAAAATAAGCCTACCCGTGTTGTAAAGCTCTGACTACAAAAAATCGGCGATTACAAGCCACAAGGTCAATGACCGGGGCGAGTTGAGCAGAATCGGCCAAAAGATTCAATATGGTCACAACTTGGTCAGCTCGGTGCTAATTCGTACAAAACTCGGTTTGAAGTGTTTTAACAATTGTGTTAATGTCTCCAAACATACTTTTTGGTTCTATGAACAATACTATGGTCCTATAAACATGTCATACATATAATTTCAAAACTTGTACATAAAAATTCCAATACCCCCACATACTCCCTGTGTAGGCCAATTACTCGCTGCCGCCTAGCGAGATTTGCAACTTTAATTTAAGGTTTTTTAAAACCCAATAACCTATTAAGCTATTTAAATAAGCTTACTCAAACACCCCCTAAATCCCAAATGATCATATTACTATAACACATAATAGTCATAAAAAAAAAAAAAAAAAAAAAAAAAAAAAAGAGGCAAATACATCATCCCAATGTAATAAACATAAGTCCTCACCTAATAATGATTTCCAACATCACACACACATTTAATCATCTTCAACTCCACCAATATCTCATTTCTTCAAGTTAGAGGGTTACTATTTCGTGGGTGTTTGGTTGGTGTTTCGTGGTAAACTCAATTAGTGGTTTTGTGTAACAATGCACTTTGGACAACCTTTAACCCAATTGACTAATTTACTTTTCACTTTTTTTACTTTTGATCCGTTAGAGATGAAAGATCAACAAAACCATTTCAAAATAAATTATTTTTTTAAAATGGCACCACACTTAAAATTCTACCCCCGAGTTAAACCATCAAAATGGGCAGGCCCTAGATACCGGGACCCGAATCACTAGGAGAGACCCGCAAAGGGAAACCCCTATATCTTACGGCTTCGCACTAAGAGGAAAATCTGGGTTTTCTTTGTCACTTGTGAGACTCGAATCGAGGTAAACCCCTCCCCAAGCTCAAAATAAATTGGTCAAATTACATCATACAGTTATAAAAATAATAATACGACCTAATTATGAAATGGGATTTTAGTGCAAGCTTGGCTTTTAACCATCAAGTGTGGCGACTGTGTGTATGTGGGTACTAAGGAGTGTTTCTTTTCTTTTTAATCGAGAAGAAATGCGGACCTAAACCCTTAATGCTTCTTAATTGAGGGAAGCATTAACACACATCAACAATCTCATCAACTCATCAACAAAATCAAAAAACCACAAAAAATACCAAAAACCCACCTCACATTTTTGGTACGTGTGTAAAAAACGGACCGTCCGTCAATCTATTTTAAGAAGAAGGTTTCTGAGGATTGTGTCTTTTTGGTGAATCACAAGCGGTGAAGCCACGTGTTTAACAATGACCACAAAGGGAGTCGGCAAAGCTGATAAAAAGCCTAACAGACAAAAAATGAAAGTGGACTATTGCTTTGCCCAAGTATTTTATTACTATTTTCCGAGAGAAGTTATAATATAAATACAATCAATATTATAAGACTGTGTTAATATAAAAAAGGATAGCATGAATATAAAAATATACTGACATGTGTTTTTAATATGCACCGACATGATGTTTTAGTATATAGAGATAATAATAAGGGGTTGATTTCCATACTAATTTTTTTTTCTTTTTCTTTCATCACTTATAGTGTTGTACAGTATGTTATACAACTTGTATAAAATTATGTTAAAAAAAAAAGAAAATAAAAAGAAAAAAAAGTGCAAATCATGTACTCTCCACTTTCCCATCATTAAAAGTCAACTCACCAGCCACTTACGTCACCATCACCAATGGCAGTCGCAACCACCAGCCACAGCACCGCACCTCCGTCACCGGCGCCGATCACCGGTTCCCTTCCGTTGGCCGGAAGTTTAGATCCGGTTGAGAGCTCGAGTTCGTCTCCTCCATAATCAGCTCGATATGCAGGTTCTGTAACTGAACTAGTTGACTATTTAACTGATTATTATTTTATTTTAATTTATAATTGATTTTTTTATAGCTGTCTTTGAGAAAAAGTGAAATTAAATGGTTAGGTACTTTTGTTATAATATTATTAAGAGTTTTACTTAGAGGCTAAAGATTGATTCTAATAAGGTATATAAATAATTAGTATTTTACAATTTATATAATCGATATGGGTTTGTTTTGAATTGTGATTGTTCATATGGGGTTTTGATTTTTGTTAGTTTAGTTAATGAATTAAGGTGTTCATTAGTGGTTTATATATCTATGCACACCAAGTGTTTGTTTTTATGCCTCAATGAAAAAGATTGTTTGGGGTTAGTGGCCAAACTTTTTTTTTGTCTGCAATTCTGTTACGCGCGTAAGGACAATTCATTACTTCTATAGAAGTATGCTGCAAGTGTTAGGTATTGTATTTGATTTTATAGATTAATTAAATAGGCTATAAGGATAGTCGGTAAGTTAACTGCAATTGCACTCATTGGTTTCGGTTGGCCCTACGGACCAGTAAGAATCCCCTTTAATTATATGAATCACCATTGAATATTTAAAATCGTTATGCAACGCAGTCTGTTTTATGTTTTATGTTTGCCACTTATCATTAGTTTATGTTACAAGCTTAAGCTTTGAGTTTCCTAATTACTTTTTGAATGTATATAAGCATGTTAAGACAAGTTCCTTATTTCTGAATGATATCCGTAAGTTATGAAATCATCCAGTGTCCTGTCCTGTAATATTGCATATATTTATTTATCTATTTCAATATCAAGGTGCGTTTAGACATATAATATGATATACTTTAGAATGTGCATTGTTGGCCACTATTTCTTCATATTTATTAAACCTACTATAAATTTTGAATGACACATTTTAGCGCTTTTGTAGGTATGTGTTGTTAATCTAATCGGCTTGCCTTATCTTCTCTTTGGGTCAAATGTATCAAAATTTGACAAAAGTTTTAGAAGCTTACAGAATTGGCACAAAAGTCTATATCTATTAATACGTAAACATTTTTTTTACTTTACCCAAAGAAAAAGTGTATCTCGATTAATATATAAACATAACCCGAAATTGACCCATTCCTAACTAAATGGGTCAAAGTTGCTACATTAATTATGTATATAAAAGATGTGGTATTTAAAGCACTTAAATCATATAAAAATCATTGTTATGTAGGTATTCTGAAGTAAAACCATTCGTTTGAAATTCATCCCGAGAATGTTTCTGGATATGGGTCATGGGAATTGAAATATTAAGTGCACCCCATATACATGAGGATATTTTCTTTGCATGCTGAAAAGAATGAATGATAATTTGCTGTCTCCAAAGGACGTATTGGAGTAGGAAGTATGAACGACCAACAACCCTCCAAGATCTGCAACTTAAGAATGCAGCTTATCTCCACACAATACTCCAAGCAACAGAAGGTTCACCTTGAAATATGTTCAAGGTATGGCTTTTGTCTTTATGGTTTTAGTTATTCACCTATTTTAGTTAGAATTTCACCCAAAAATTCCAAGGGATTTTGCGGCGATATGTTGGCAAGTTACTTCTCAGAACCTAATGAAAACCACATTTGAGTGAACTTTAGTGGCTTCACTTATGTGTGGGCTTAATTTGACATGTATGGTTTACCGGCTTCACGGCTTGGCTAATTATTTGTGGTTTTGTAAAGGGTTAGTTGGGTTTGGACTTTTTTAGGTTGAATGAATGACGTTTGCATTAGCATACCCTTGTGAATATACGCACTTCCAAATATTTAGTGGATGTCTTCAAAAAAGAACAAATTCTTTGATTGAACAGATAATGCAATTTAACAGTCAACCTCTAAGCGTCATTTAACATCCAGCACTATTGTTATTCTGAATTTCATAAAATTTGAATGTATTTAGACAATATTGCATTTGTACCAACAGTTTTGTTGTCCGTCTTCACAGATAGTCCTCTTTGTGATGTGCCCGTTTGAAAAGAGTAAGATGACACTCATAAGACGTGTGCCATTTGCTGACTAAAAGTAAGCAACCAGATCTTCCACTAAATATTAAAAGAAAACGGGTTGAAGAAGTCCAGTTGGTGGTTTGTGACTGGTGAACAGGGTATTTGGATAAAGTAAAACTTTTAGTTCTGTGACAAAGAGGAAAATAGGCGTTTGGATTCTGGTATAGTTTACTATGGTTTTACTTCTGCGAGAAATCATTCTGTGAATACTTTATACATGTGCGTTATGCTTAATCTATCAACTTCTATATCTGTATCAGGTTTGAGAATCGCGATCAATCGTGTTACTTCACGTTTACTTGAACCTATTAATGTAGTAGCATTATTAAGGAAGTGGTGAAGTAGATTAACTTCTTACGTGATGAAGCCACAAGGGCGAAAGAAATCGCTGAAAGTAAGTTTTCTTCAATGTATGTAAAGGGTGCCAAAAAATTTGCGCCAATTTGCTAGGCGCAAAATTTGTTTCCTGGTCTTGAGGGTATTTCCCAAGTATTAGCTGTTCTGGATGTGCATGTTACTGCCGAAAACAAGTAAGCGGTGAATCGGATAATTATGGGATACTTGGTGTGAATCCATAGCCGATAAGAACAAGTCTATAGGTGCAGAAGGGGCATTCCAGCTCGTTTATCAAGCATGGAATCTGTTATCCGATAAAGAAGGGGCATTCCAGAAGGAGCGTATGATCATAAAAGGCATGCTCAGTTTTTGAAGCAGAGAGTTCCTCAGAATGTGTTTTCATGAGTGCATATACCTCCAACTAACGGTTTTCACAATGTCACAGAGAGTACAGCTGCCCGGACTGCTGCTGCAGATGCGCAAACAAAGGTTGCAGCTTCTCAAAAGAAGGATAAAACTACTACTCAGACGAACAGTCAAAAGGATGAGACTAATGGGACTACCAAGACCGTTCCCACTTCTGTTCCTTCATCCTCCAGTGAACAGATAACTCCTGAGACGTCAAAGGTCAAAGGTTCACGAAAAAAGAGTAAAGTTAACGGGACTACCAAGACGGGTCCCACTTCTGCTCCTACATCGTCTAATGAACACATAGCGCCTGAGACGACGCCTGGGCCTGGTTTAACAGAGGTTAAAACTTCTCAAGGAAAGGATAAAGTTAATGGGACGACCAAGAAGGGTCCCACTTCTATTCCTTTACCGGTTACTAAACAGATGAAGATTAAGACGTTTTGGACCGTATGCATGAGATGCAAATTGCAGTATGAATTCTTGAGAAAGTATTTAAACCGAAATATGTTATGCCCCACTTGTTATGGACCGTTTCACGCGACTGAGATTCCACCACCAAATATCAATGCTTCTTCAGAAGTTGCGAGAATTTCACAAGGAATGGGAAATAACATTTCAGCCCCAGAAACGTGTAAGATAACGGGTATTGAGGCTGGCAATGGTACGAGCTCCCAGCAGGGTCCACTAATATAGAGGAAGCTTTGAGAAATAAGATCGCTAAAAAAGAAGCTAAATCCGCATCTAAGAAAGTCAAATCTGTTAAAACAAAGCAAGACATTAAGGGGTTTGATGCAATTAAGAAAACAGGCCTATCAAGAATCACCTTATAAAGAAGGCGACTACGGAAATAAAGAAGAAACTGGACGAATGGAGTTCAGAGGCCGTAAAAGTTGCTGACATGGCAAACGGCTTCTCAAAGAGTAATGAGGCTGACGTCCCAAATCCAGATTTTCATGATTTCGATATAGAAAGAAGCAAAAAGTGTTTCAAAGAAGGTCAACTCTGGGCTGCTTATGATGATCGTGACGGGATGCCTCGGAACTATGCCATAGTTCACAAAGTAATTTCTTTGAATCTGTTTAAGATGAAAGTATGTTGGCTTAGCTCAAAACCTAACAAGAAACCACTTCCATTTCCCGGGTACCTGGAAGCATTCGGCGAGTTTCAACCAGGAAAACATGAAACGGTTACCTCCCCAAACTATTTTTCTCACAAAGCTAGCTTTACAAAGCAGAGAAACGGTAACATTCATGTTTTCCCTAAAAAAGGAAGTGTTTGTGCTCTGTACAAATACGATAAAACACTGGATACAATAAGACATACTTACGAACTTGTAGAAGCTGACGAGTCCAGTGAAGAAACAGGCATTACCGTCACGCCACTAGTCAAATTTGCTGGATTTAAAACAGTGTTTCACCGACATCTCGACAGCAAAGAAACAAAAGTTATCCCGGAAAAAGACTTTATTAAAATATCGCATCAAATACCTTCATACTTGCTCACGGGTCAAGAATCTGCAAATGCTCCAAAGGGTTGTCTAGACCTCGACCCTGCAGCTATTCCTCCCGAGTTTCTTCATGTTTTAGCAGATAATAAGGAAGCCGATACAATGGATGTCGATAATGGTCCAAGTGCTGATGGTGTTTGTTCAATTTAGATACAAAATTCCTGAACTTGGGAGTTTGGTTTGGTTTTTTGGGTTGTTGGTGGGAAAATAGGTAACATGTAGTGTGCATTATGCAGTTGTAACTTGTGCTTAAAAGGGTTGTACAACTCAGTTTTTGTTAGTTTCTTTTGTATTTTTGGAATCCAAACATTGACTGTTACAAATGAATGAAAATGGAGGAAAGTTTTGGTACTTAATGTTGTTTTTTGTCTTTATTTCCTATCTTTTGTTAGGTTTTGAAGTCTAATAGTTTTAAACTTTTGTAGCATGTACTTTATATTATAAAGTAGTCGTGCGCAAATCTGGTTTTTTGGGCTAACCGGTTCGGTTAGTAATTGACCCAGTTTTTGGTCAAACCTGAAACGGTTCGGGTCGGTTAGACTTTTGGGTAGAAAAAACCAAACCCGGTACTAACCGGTTATTATAGGAAAAACCAGTTATCACCGTTCCTTTTTTTTTTATATATATATTTTTTTTATTTTTATGTTTTTGTTACTGTTAAGGACTAAATGGTGCTCGGGTTTTCGGTTTTTTTTTCCATTCACATTTTATACATAATAACTCAATAAACTTCAACTTTTATTAAATAAACTCATAATACGTCAAACATAAACTACTTGAAACATAAGCTAATACATTGAGCGATTTATTAATCGGAAAGCTAATACATTGAGTGATAGTGAGGTCTTATTCGGAGTCTCCGGATCCGGACCTAGCTTGGTCATGTTGAGCGATTTCTTCATCAGAAAGTGAGATTCTATAACCCTCTTGCATCTCGATCTCAAGTATTTGTTGTTCGATCTCTAAATAGTTGGCTTCAATATTAGAAATGTGTTGTATACGTTTTTGTGCGTCCAAGTGATCCTTTAAGCAAATACACATCTCCAAAGATGCCAGCATGAGTCATGTTCTTCGAATCGTTAATACCCTTTCACTAAGAGAAAATCATGATTCCGAAGCTACCGTAGAAGCTTGTACACTTGGTAAATCTCGAGTCATCTTGGATAGAACGGGAAATTGAGATTGCCTTCCTTTCCACCAAGACAAAACATCAAAGTTTTCAAATTCTTCTTGTCCCATAGAGTTTATCCAATCGGTTCTGATATATCTCCCAAATTCGTTAGTACCGGTTTGGTCACTCCTAGCCCGTTTAACACTTTCTTGTCTTAAAGTTTGAAATAAGTTAAACCTCGAACTCGAAGAGGATGATGAAGCACCACAACTCATTGAAACATTAGTTGAACCATATTTACTAAAATAAATATCAAATAAATCTTTAGAACATTTGTTAAAATAAGCTTTTGCATTCTTTGCATAGTTAAGGTTTTCTAATTGCAAATCCAAATCAATTGAAATCTTCTCGATAAGTTGTTCCACCTCACTAATGTAAAAGCATGGGTCTAATGCGGCGGCACAAGTAATTATCAGTGGAATTTCTTTGAAATATTTTCTAAGTTTTTCTTTCATAGGTTCAACCACAATATCATATGGTGGACCACTTGATTCGAATTCACCTATTTTTGAACACATTGCAAAAATTTGTTGGAGTACCCTATGACTCGTGGGATAATATACACCCGATAATAAAGTAGTTGCATCTTTAAAAACTTTGAGTAATTCGGTTAATTTTTCAATAATTTCCCAATTTTAGACGGAAAATGGTTCAACTAGGTTATCACCGGCAAGATCATCATGAAAAGTACTTAAAGCAATTTTTTGGCGTAAAACACTTAAAGAAATAATAAGTCGAGTTCTATCTTGTAGGAACTTCCCAATTAGGTGTTAAAAATTTGGTTTCCGTTTCCACACAAAATCTCATATAACTCTTACATCTTGCTTTAGGCCCACAAAATATAACTTGCAACATTGTTTTAAAAGCGTTTTTTATCGACATTATTTCGGGTACCCCTAATCCGTCTTGCACCACCAAGTTTATGATGTGTGCAACACATCGCCTATGAAAAAAATGCCGTTCAAATGTGGTTGGTATCTTGCTATTAGTTTAGTGGCGGCATTTTTGTTAGAAGCATTATCAAATGAGATTGAAAAAATCTTATGTTCCAATTTAAACTTTTTTAACACATCTCGTAACTTCCGAGATAAATTCATTACCGTGTGTGGATAATCAAAGTTTTGAAAATCAATCATACGCTTCATCATTTGCCAAGTTACGGGATCAATCCAATGCGCGGTAAAACAAACGTATGAATGCGGCAAATGATGAGGCGCCGACCAAACATCGGTTGTTAAGTTTACATTTGTATTTAAATTTTCAAAACCTTTTATGATTTCGAGTTTAGCCTTTTTTCACATTTTAAGTGCATCACATTTAAGAGTAGAACGACTTACGTGACTACATCGCGGTTGAAGATAATTTTGAAGCACCTTGGTTAATCTCGGGTTATCGAAACGGTTGAATGGCGAAGCTTCTTGAATCACAAAGCTTGCAAATTGTTGTCGAGTCCGTTCCGACTCATATGCAAATATAACCCCATCTTGTGACATAGATGCTTGACCTGCATCCAGAACGCCTTTGAGTGCTTGGCAATACTTTTTTTTCGATATGTTTCTTCAACATCGTGTTGGATCTGCTATTTAAAAACTTCTTGCAAAATTTACAATGAGCCTTCATGGTATTATCCGAAAACTCCACGAGCTCAAAATTACACCAAATTTCCTTGTTTCGGTCCGTTTCTAAAACCGCAACAATCGTGGGTTCATTTGAAGAACCAACACCGGTGGAAGTTGAAGAACTTTGAGTTGCCATTTTGTGAGTGATTTTGATTGTTTTCAAGAGTGTTTGATTGTTGTAAGTTGTAAGTAACTAAACCATATTCAAGATTAGTATTTATACTAAAGTTTATAAGCATAAATGTTGATTAAATGCCAAACATAACGGCTACAAACAAAAAAAATGTCATATTGTGTTTGTCTGCTCCATGTCCCTCGTTAACAGCTTGTTCCCAACGTTCATAAAAAATAACCGGTTACTAACCGGTTTTTCTCTAACCGGTTCAGTTAGTAACCGGTTCCTAACCGACCCAACGTCTAGAACTAAAAACCGGTTCCTAACCGCTGGTTATTATCCTAACCGAACCGGTTATGGTAAAAATCGGTGTTGACCGGTTCCGGTTTTGGTTTTTTTGGTCACGACTATTATAAAGGGAATCAACTTAACGTAAATCATACTATTAGGCTGGGTGTAATGGTCATTTTGTCAGCACCTCAGCGTCACATCAAATTTTCAGCACACTATTTAACTCAACTTAAATCTTACTATTAGGTTGGGTGTAAAAAGAAGTTAGTGCACCACGTCAGGTGGTCTAAACCACCGAACCAACCCCCAAAGGCAACTTGACGCGCGGTGGATGGTAGGTCGTAGTGGTAGATTGTACATGGTAGAGGCTCACCACAGGTGCTGAGGACCTCTATTACACCCGGTCTAAATAATTGGGGTATTTAATTACTTATTGAGGTTCTTAGTTAGTTGAAATGTCATCCTTTTTTAAGAGAAACACGGATTTAGGATATTTTTAGTCGATGTAATGAGTTGTTGAAATGTCTTGCATGTACGAGGTGTTTGCTCCACTGATTTTTATTTTTTTTTCCGGTCGAGGCTTGCCTGCAGGAGGGCCGAATAGTTCGGCGAGATTATCTTCATCGATCACGTCCTGCGCGTCCCATTTGAGATATTGTTTCAAAACCTTCCACGCCGAGACCATATTAAACTGTCTCCCTGACTAAGCCTTAAAAGCGAGTCTTGCATTCTCAATATGATCAGCATCATTTTCCTCGGATTTACGCTGCAAATGTTTGTAAAAACCGTTGAACTTTTGGCAATCACCGTTTATCCGACTCCATTTACCCGTGACCATATTTTTGGTACGAGTAGGCCCTCTTGTTCGAGTGTTGAAGTCCTCCAAAATCTGAGTCCAAAACGCATCGTTTTGTTGGTCATTACCGATAGCGGCGTTTTGGGAAACCTCGACCCAACACTCGGCTAAAAAATTTTCTTCGTTGTTTGACCAACGAATTGTGGTTCGTCACTCTTCTTCCTCCTCCTCCTCATTGTCTGCGTCCAAATTCACCACGGTCTTGTTTTTTTTCTTTGGCGCTTTGGCCGGTTTTTTTCCTTGACGACGTTGTTCACGTGTTTCGGTTGGTGGTTGTTGAGGTACTTTGAATTGTGGCATCATTTCTTGTGATTCAAAGTAATGTTGTTGTAAAGGGTAGAATTGCGGTTGTGATTGTTGTGACGGATAGAATTGCGGTTGTGATTGTTGTGATGGATAGACTTGCGGTTGTGATGGATAGAATTGCGGCTGTGATTGTTGTGATGGATAGAATTGCGGTTATGATTGTCTTGGATATTGGTAAGCTTGAAATCCGACGTGCGAAGAAGAGTTTGAGCTTTGGGACGATGGGGTGGACGGGGTTTGACGAAGACGAGTGTTGTTGTGGGTGCGAGTTGAGAAGATTGGTAAAGAACATCTCGTTTGGATCTTGAGACATTTTTGGTTGTGGATTGAGATGGTGAAGATAATATATTTTTGAAAGAGAAGTGTGAATTTTTGTGTAAAATATGGGTATTGTTTATAAAGTGGGTGCGGAAAATATTTAAATTTGAAAAAAAAAAATTAAAAGTAACCGTTGTATTCAACGGATAGTTTTTCAAAACTGGTTGTCTTATTCGTGTTGTGGGAGCGGCGAAGGGCTAAGTGGCGAAGCAAGGTGGTGTGGTGGCGAGGAGCGGCGGTGAGTGACGTGGGTGCCACCTAGGAGTGGCGAGCTTGTGTATTCACCATACCTCATGCTCTAAGCTTACTTTTTCCGGCTTATTTTACAATTTATACTACAGGTTATAAAATAAGTTAGAAAAGTATTATAAGCTGAAACCGCGTGAAATCTGGTAAGCTTAAACAAAACCCCTTTGTATGAATTATGAAGAACTTTGTTAATGGACATGTCCACTTATGGCAGATTATGATAGATAACTTTAAGAAAAATAGAAAATGGATGAATAATGACTTTTTGATGGATACAGTTTTGTATTTTTCGAAAAAAATAATACATTGCTTATTTGCACAATAATCCTAAACAAAAACACTAACAAAACTAATTTTCATCTACGTTCCTTAGTAGAAAGCCATTACCAATTGCGTTTCTTTGCTCAACATCAACTAAATATTGGAAATAAGTGGAGGCATGGGTTAGCTCCTAAATGGAATGAACGAATATGTAGCCGCGAGAACTGTTTAGTTTTAACTAGAGTGGTAGCAATCTTGCCATCTTACTGTAAATTCATTTACTTACTTAGTTCTTGTTGATCACAAACTTGAGTTTTGTATGGGTACGGTAATTAGTGCTCTTTGAGTATAATGTCTCATGTTCTTTAGCGTATATGAACAGTGTTGATGTAAATCGGATCGTGTGTTGGCTTCACCAGTATCATTTTCTTATGGTCTATATGATTATCTCACACATGATACAATATGCAGGTGATGTAGCTAATTGTTTGCGTCACGGTTGGTGTTTACAACATAATACATCTTTGCATTTTTCCTTTTACAAGATTACAAGTGTCATTTGATCAACAAATGATAGCCGACTACTTTAAGTATGTTACAAGAAAAAACCATAGATGTTTCCTATCAAATGATACAATGGGCTATAACATATAGTTGACCCAACCCATAAGTATTTTTTTGGTAAAATATTGGGTAAATGATACAGTGATTACATTGAAGTATAAGTTATACTTTGCTTAAATATGCTCTTACTCTTTGCATTTAGATACTGAAAATGTAAAGCGTTGTTCATATGTTATGGCGAACACGGTCGTGCCATCATCATCACACCATAAGTATTTTTTTTAATAATTTTTCTTCTTAACCTTTTAAAAAATATATAATGAAATTAAGCAGCAACTGTCATTTATACTTTCTTACAAAATATGAAAAATTTTCATATTCTTCATTTAAATATATTAATTCTTCTTCATAAAATGTTTAGAGTTTTGAGTGTTACTTTTTAAAATATATTACGTAAACAAACTTTAGAAGTACGCAACAAAGTGCGGCTACAAAGGACACTCGTTACGCGTTAGTTACTTTTCTTCTTAAAAGTATAAATGTCGTCTTCCAATCTCAAGTCTTCTAAAAATTCTTCTCTTACATAGAAAATAGTTATTATCAATCATATATTGTTTTGCTGAAGCCGATAATGAATTTATGGATGGCATTCTCTTCACGATTTACGTGTCGCTAATGTTAAACATTAATATTTGAAAATATCACAATCTCTTAAAAGTCTTGGGTCAAGATGATAAGGAATTTGTGGAAGCCATTCATTTCACCAGTTGCATGTCTATCACAAACTGTTAATATGCAAAACTAAGGAATTTATATATATTAATTCTTCTTCATAAAATGTTTAGAATTTTGAGTGTCATTTGATGATGTTGTACGATTTATTTCACTTACAATTACGTAAACGAACATTAGAAGTACGCAATGAAATGAAGCTACAAACAAACCTCGTTACTAGACAAGTTACTTGTCTACGATATATGCAATATAGTTATTATCAGTCAAATTTTCTTGGTCAAGATGAGAAGGAATGTGTGGATGATAGACCATAGGTTGCATATAGCCTTCCCTATCCCATGTCTTCTTTAAAGTCTTGGTCCATAAGATGATAAGGAACATTCATTTCACCAGTTGCATGTCTATCACATACCGTTAACATGCAAAACTAAGGATAAGCCAATACTTTTACTTATCCCTATGATTTTAAGTAAATTTCCAAAAATGAAGTCACCACAAGCATTAAGTTACTTATCATCTTCCTATCATATTTTAATTCACCTACTTGGTTTTGGTTAATCAAAAACTTGAGTTTTGTATCGGTACGGTAATTAGTGCTCTTTGAGTAAGCTAACAAACAAAAAACAATAGCTACAAAACCCAAAACATTGGCTATAAATCAAATGGTTATAAAACTTCAAAATGTTTGCCCACAATAATCTCCGGTCCACGAAAAATCAATATAGATCTTCCCATCTGACCCTGTCCAAACTATAATAAACGACCCTTTTACCTTTTGACAGGCCAAAAGAGACGAAAAACCACTTCACTTCAAAATTAATACCAAACACTATATCCTGCACAAATAATTACCCATTAACCAAAACTTATAATCTTAACACCATTACAATTTACCACACATCAAACACTTCCAAAACTCATTACAGGGTCTTCAAATTCCACTTCTGAATTAGGCCACTCAAACCTTGATATTGAGCTGGTCCAAACACCATTCATTCCGTGATCTGCCAAACACACTTCAAAGTAACCAAAACGAAATCCAGCCGTCTTAACAAGATTTACCAAAACCCTAAAGCCCAGCAGCCTCACATTTTCATGTGTAATTCCACACAGCTTCTTACCACCAAACACTTCCAAATTCATACCAGCAGACAAAAGATCGAGGAATCTAACCCAACATCATTTTTGACCGAAAAACTCTTCAAACTTAAATACCAACCAGCTAAGTGCCAAGACCAAAAACCACACCAAGACAGTACCCAACAAATTCCAAAATTACTAGTACCCAAGACCACCAGCAGATTTCATATAACCTTATCCATTTGACAGGATTCAGGTAAAGTATTTTTCATATGTTCTGGCGAACACGGCCGTGCCATGGCCATCACTCCATAAGTATTTTTTAAATAATTTTTCTCCTTAACCTTTTAAAATATATATAATAAAATTAAGCAAACTAAGCAACTTACTGTCATTTATACTTTCTTACAAAACATGAAAATTTTCCATATTCTAAATATATTAATTCTTCTTCATAAAATGTTTAGAGTTTTGAGTGTTATTTTATGATGTTATACTTTCTATTTCATTTACAAGTCCTCTTAAAAGTCTTCTCTGATTGAGTATACATAAAAATAGTTATTATCAATCAAATGTTATACATTGTAATTCCCAGCTCTTCTTAAAAGTCTTCTCTGAGTACACGTAGAAAATAGTTATTTATCAGTCAAATTGTGTTGGCCAAGCTGAGAAGGAATGTGTGGATGATAGACCATTGATATTAAAAGTCTTCTCTTACATAGAAAATAGATATTATCAATCAATTATTGTTTTGCTCAAGCTGATAAGATATTTGTGGATGCCATTCTCTTCACAATTACATGTCGCGAACGTTAAACATTATTATTTGAAAATATTATAATCTCTTAAAAGTCTTGGTATTCTCAAGATGATAAGAAATCTGTGGAATCCATTAATTTCACCAGTTGCATGTCACGTACGTTAGCATGCAAAACTAACTATAAAAAGCCAATGCTTGTTCTCATAATTTTAAGTAAATTTCCAAAAATGAAGTCACCACAAGCAATAATCCACTTATCATCTTCCTCTCTTATTTCGTTTCTTTTTTACGGTCTCGCGATAACATGTCTTACTTCCGCCACTGTCTCTGCTTCATATGGCGGTAATGAGACTGATTATCACGCGTTGTTGTCATTTAAGTCGATGATCACCCATGATCCTTACAAAGTTCTAACCTCGTGGAACCATTCCTTTCATTTCTGTGACTGGAGTGGTATTACATGTGGAAAGCGGCACAAACGAGTGACTGTTTTACGACTGGTTTCGCAAGGCTTAGAAGGCTCGTTGTCTCCTCATGTAGGAAACCTCAGCTTCCTCCGTAAGCTTTCTCTCCCGAACAACAGCTTTCAAGGAACCATTCCACATGAACTTGGTAGTCTATTTAGGCTACGTCGTCTTAATCTTAAAATAAACGAATTCAGTGGAGTCATTCCAACAAACTTGTCTGGTTTTTCTAACCTCGAAGACCTGTTGCTCAATCAAAATGAGCTAACTGGAAGCATACCCAAGGAGATGAGTTTACTCTCGAAACTTACTCGTCTTGCAATTCACGACAACAAGTTAACAGGTGGAATCCCACCTTTCTTGGGGAATATTACATCAATGGAAGTGTTCTCTGCTCGCAGAAACCCGTTTGGTGGGAGCATTCCAGATATCTTGGGTCTTTGGAAAAGCTTGACGGTACTCCAGTGTGGTGTCTGCAACTTATATGGAAGCATCCCTCATTCCATTTTCAACCTCTCACTCCTAGTTAATTTTTCCTTAGCTGTTAATCACCTCACTGGTAGTCTTCCTTCCGAAATTGGTAATCAGCTTCCAAATCTTGAGCGGCTTCAGTTAAGGGATAACGAACTGACAGGAGTTCTTCCACCTTCTCTTTCTAATTGTTCTAAATTAGGATATCTTGAAATGAGTCAAAACAATTTTAGTGGGAAGTTGACTATCGACTTTTCAAAACTAACAGATATTAAGATAATCAGATTACAGTATAACAACTTCCATGGACGCGGAGAAGCTGATGACATGAAGTTTGTTGATTCTTTGAAAAACTGCTCCAAATTAGAAGACTTGGAACTTTTTAATTGCAACCTTGTAGGAGTGCTTCCATTATCAATAGGTAATCTCTCTCATCAACTCAGCTATCTAGATTTAGAAAACAATAAATTATTTGGAAGCCTACCTTCAAGTATAGGTAGTCTAGTTGGTTTGACAACTTTATTTTTAGATAATAATATATTCACAGGAAACATCCCAACTAGCGTTGGTAAACTAAAAAAGCTACAAGTTCTTGGTCTAGAAAGCAATCAATTTTCAGGGCCTATCCCTGATGCCATTGGGAACTTAACATTGTTGACTTTACTTTATTTAGATGTCAGCAAATTAGAAGGTCATATTCCATCAAGCCTTGAGAATTATAAAGAACTTAATGGGTTAAACATTTCATACAATAGACTCAGTGGTAACATACCCAAGCAACTTCTTCAACTTCCATCACTAACTAATTTTTTAAGTCTTTCATACAACAACTTGTCTGGTTCAATATCATCAGAGATTAAAGACCTTAAGATGTTGAGCTATCTCGATTTATCCTACAATAATTTATCAGGCAACATTACTAGTAGCCTTGGTGAGTGCCTTAGCCTTACAGAGTTATACCTTAGTGGCAACCAATTTCAAGGCGTAATACCATCTTCATTCAGTTCCTTGGGAGGATTGGGGGTACTCGACATTTCTGAAAATAATTTATCAGGTAGAGTTCCACAGTTTTTAGGCAAATGGAAATCCTTAGAGTATTTGAACCTATCCTTTAATGATTTTGAGGGTGAAGTACCGACTGTAGGAGTGTTTGCCAATGCAAGCGCATTTTCGGTTTTGGGGAACCATAAGCTTTGTGGTGGTTTGGATACACTTGAGTTACCCAAATGCAAGGAGACGGGTAGTAAGAAAAAAAGGTTTCATTTCATCATATTCGTCATAATATTATGTTGTGTATATCTTTTGTGTAATAAGAAACGCAATAGTCAACCATCTGAGTCATCGGGCAGTGAACGGTTCATGAAAGTTTCTTACAGTCAACTTCTCAAGGCTACTGATGGCTTCTCTGCAGCAAATTTGATTGGAGAAGGTGCATTCAGCTGTGTTTATAAAGGGATCCTCGATTCCGATGATGGCAAATTTGTTGCAATCAAAGTTCTACGTCTTGAAAATCCAGGAGCTCACAAAAGTTTTCTAGCAGAATGTGAAGCTTGGCGGAATATTCGGCACCGTAATTTGTTGAAGATAATAACTTCATGTTCAAGTGCTGATTTCCAAGGAAATGATTTTAAAGCTCTGGTTTATGAGTTTATGCCGAATGGAAGTGTACACGATTGGCTTCATTCAAGTGAAAATACATCGAAACTGATCCTTCTTCAAAGAATAAATATTCTTAGAGATGTTGCCACTGCACTTGATTATCTTCACAATCGCTGCCAAACAACGATTGTTCATGGTGACTTGAAGCCAAGTAACATTCTACTTGATGATGATATGGTGGCTCATGTTGGAGACTTTGGTTTAGCTCGACTATTTGGTACAGACTTAAACCAAAACAGCTCAACCGGGTTAAAGGAACAATTGGTTATGCACCTCAGGTAATTCCACTTTTATTCCATGATGCTTATATTTATTTACAGGTTAAAGTTTGTAAGTTAATTAATTGTTTTCATTTGTAGAGTATGGTATTGGGAGCGAGATGACAAGTCTTGGGGATGTCTACAGTTTTGGAATATTATTACTAGAGGTGATGACCGGAAAAGGCCGACAGATAACATGTTCAACGATGGTCTTAGCCTTCATAAACTTGCTTACATGGTATTACGGATCATGTAATCGATGTTATTGATGATGATGCAATTGTGTTGCAAAGTACGGAAGCGAATGCAAAGAAAGTGGAAGAATGTTTGGTTGCAGTTATCGGATTGGAGTATCATGCTCTGTAGATTCCCCACCACAACGGATGAAAATTGAAATGGTTGTCAACGAGTTGCAGCGCATTCTCGATGTGCTTCTAAATATATAAGGTACTATGTTCTCCCATTTTGTATAATCTGATTTTACATGAGTTTGTTAATAAATCATCACTAACTTGGTTTCATTTTGAGCGCTTTCAGGTCTAATACCAAGCTTTCTTGGTGAAATTTGAAAGTAAGTGCATCAAGGAGCACTGCATGTCGTAGTTACATAAATGTTACTTTGTTAAATATGTTTGTAAGTGTGTTTTAGTTTTCTTGTTGCGTAAGTACCGTAAGAGATGTAAGAGTGCATTTACACTCCTGATGGCTTATCATATGTATCAAAAGTGTGCTTATTTTTCCTCAATCCAATTTCTGTAAAATTGAAAAATTGGGGGCAAAGTATGCTGGTTACATCTGTCAAACGTGTTTCACTGTTTCGTTAGGCATAATGAATTTTGTTGAAAGTTGTAGTCAGATTACTATTAGGAATTTGTAGTTTGTTTGCTATTTGGCCCGGTACCTGTTACCGTCCTTTTACAGAAAAAGCGTACAAAAAAGAAATGCTTCGACAACTCCATCCTAGAAATCCAGAGGGCGAATCTGGGGAACGTACTTTTGCTTCTTAAGTCGTCAAAAATTGAAAATTTACTTGATTTCGAGTTCATGGATCCGCCACCTAAACTTAATGATCTTAACTACATGTCTACCTGTATTAACTATGGATATTGGGCTAAAAATGACTTTCCATTGGACCCACTGCTCGCTAAACTGCTTTTAACATGTGAAGAATTTAGTTGTGTAAACGAAGTTTTAACGATTGTATTTATGATCTCAGTCCCGCCTGTATTCTTTAGTTCGTAAACCCAGTCAAAAAAAAAAAAAAAAAAAAAAAGCGATGATGCACATGGAAAGTTAACAAATACTGTGGAGACTGGTGTAGCACTCATTACTTACAAGTGAAAGCTCTCCGAAAGGCTCGGGAAGTGAGTTATCAGTTACTCGACATCTTGAAAAAGCTCATGATCTGGCTGACATCATGTGGTTTGAATTGGGACGTCATTGGAAAAGCGATATGCTCAGTTACTTCCATAACGCTACAAAACCTAAAGGGATTATGAATACATAAGTATTAGGAACCTGATGATGTGCCATTTGGATGGTTATGGCTGCTCTTTGAATAAATATTCGTAAGGGTGGGAAAATGGGCGGGTCTAGCGCTTGTGTAACGGGTCAAAACAAATATTGGTATGGATCAGGTTGCCCCGAATGCATTTTCCCAGTTTTATTAGAATCCCTACAGATATTAGCGTGCTAAATATGATTCTGAAAGTTATGGTTTAGTATTTTAAATAAAACTATTTTGGAGCTTATAAGCATTACGTATTCATTTTTGCCACGTAGGACACATTAAGGTAGTTATTATGCCTTTAACTGTATTAGTCTGGTATTCATGTTAGCTTGCCATATGACGAATATTGGCAAGAAATCATTCATCTGGCTACCGGAAGGACTCCGACAAATAGACTTTAGCAACCAAAGCTACAAGTCTTCTTGGATGGTATGGCTGCCTTTTGAATAAATATTCGTAAGTGTGGGAAAATGGGCATGTTTGGCGGCTTGTGTAACGGGTCAAAACGAGAACATTTTTGTAAGGATCAGCTGGCCGGAATGTTTTTAAGTCAAGATGATTACAAAAGCATGCGTGATATTATATAAGTTGTTTTGGTAAAACATTCAAACTCAAAAAATTATCTCGCACACAACTCAACGATTAGACATAGACCAACAATTGCTAACTGGATGAAAAAGTAGCACATTCTTCATGTTGTCATCGGACATGATTAGCTGATTCTACTGTTCTACATTATAAATTCACACCATCAATAGGCTCAAAAAACAACCAGACTTGAAACTGAAACTAATAAAAAGCCAAAAGGAATTACAAGCACGTCATTGTCAAACCATCATGTTGGATTCATCTTCCTCCCCTGTTGCTGCTTCATAGAACATGTACTGGCTTTGATACTCGATCAAGTACTGTGTAGATCTTCACACATCCCAAAACAGCTCATAAACTCGGCTCACATCTTCCATTTCCACAACATTCCCTTTCCTCTTCTGGCAAGCCAATGCAGCTGATGTGATCAAGTTTATGGCATATCTCAGAGATGTCTCAACCTAATTTTTGTCAACAATGTCAACATCTTCCTCTTGACACCTTATATCAAGAATCTTGCGAATGTCATCTTCAGTGTATGGTTGTGTGGAGATGATGAGAAGACGGTCAAGGAAATTGATTGGAATCCCATGGGGGGATTTGTAGTTTGTGCCTTGAATAGTTGTGATTCCTCGGTTGGTGGCAAGCAACAAGTATTGGTGCCATGTCGTTTTCTAAGGCATGGTTTAGGAATGAAAAACACTCGATATCGCACATTTTATAACAAATTGTTTAACCCAACATTTTGTTTGCGTCACGGTTGGTGATTACAATAGTATAACAAATTGTTCTTATAAAACATGTAGTATAACAAATTGTTTGCGTCACAGTTGGTGTTTATAATACACATGTAGTATAACAAAAAATTTGTGTCATGGTTGGTGTTTACATTACAGTACTACATATTTGCATTCTTATGTAAGATTACAAGTGTCATTTGATCAAAAAAATGAAAAGGTGACTACTCTATGTTATATGTAACATTGAAAAAAACCATAGATGCTTTCTATGAAATGATTAGTTGAACTAATCCATCATTTTGATTCACTCCAAACAAAAAAAATTGTTTTAGCCCAAAAGTGAACTTGATTGTATTTTTTTGGTAAAATATTGAGAAATGATATGATGATTAAATTTAAGTTTAAGTTATAATTTGTATAAATATGCTCTAACTCTTTGCATATACATATTCAAAAGGTAACGTATTTTTTTTTTTTGGGAAAAAGGGATCATCTCCGGCAAATGTATAAATCATAAAAAAATAAAAAGTAAAAAATAAAACTTATAATAACATACTCAAATAAGCTAGTCCAAATGACATGCTCAAAACATGCGTAATAACAAAACAAGCCTATAAGTGCCTATACATATATAAGCTAAGAAACAAAAGACAATAGCTACAAAACCCAAAACAATGGCTATAAATCAAATGGTTATAAAACTTCAAAATGTGTTTAGTCTTCCAGCCCACAATATTCTCTTGTCCATTCCACGAAAAATCAATGTAGATCTTCCTATCTAACCTGTCAAAACTATATCACTATATATCCTGCACAAATAATTACCCATTAACCAAAACTTATAATCTTATTACCACCATTACAATTTACCACCGGCAGATTTCTATCCACAAAGAACAGATAGTAGAACATATATGTATCATATTATTGTTTCAAAACTATAACTTCAAATATCTAAAGAGCAACAAATAGTTACTATCAAAAACACTTATGTACATATCATAGTAAAACCTTCTCATTTTCACCCATCATGTACGCTTACACCATTGAAATTAAAGATAAGATAAGGTTGAAATCTCAGTTTCATTGTTATTTTGTATCTAATCAAGTTGTCAAAAAACTGTTTTTTTTTTATCTTCTCAAATTCTTTTAATGAGCATACACTCAAATAAGTTCTCCTATCCTACAAGTTCGTATTCCTTCAAGTGTCACCAAGATTCATAGAACCAACGGATTTATGCTAAAATGAGTTATCTTGTAAGTATTTCGTTGAGACATTTTATCTAACGGCTTATTTGCATATTACAACTGACTTGTTTAAACGATTAAACATATGCAAATGAACTCGAATAAAGAAACGCAATACCTTCAAATTATAGTTTTTAATTTCATCAGCAATAATAATAAAAAAAAACCTTGTATTGTGATGTCACAATGGTTGCACCTCAACATAATCTGAAATTGATAAATAATAAATAACGCCAACCTCAGCGCAGAGAAAAAAAATTCTTGCACTTTCAAAATCGAGGGAAAATAAGACAAGAAAATTCCCTAAACAGCCCTAAATCAAAAGGGTGATCCAATTTCATGCTTTAATAGATTTTATATAAAACGAAACCCAAATAACATAACCCACCTTTATTTTTTGTAACTACAAAATAATTGTTTTCATATCCACTGCAACACGCTGGCCAATAAACTTGATATTTGTATATGGTTATCTTATGTGTTTAACTTATTTTTTTATACCTATGCGCTAGAAACATGGCATACGAATCTATTGCGATTAATTTTGATCGTGTCCTCCTTTCGTGAATACATAACATAAAACGCAACAAGAACAAGAACACCCAATCCATCATATATATGATAACAAAACCCAGCTGGTTCATTTCTTGTTTGAAAATCCTGAAAGTGTACGAATCATAACAAGCCACCTTCTAATTTAACAAAAATCATTTCTTGATTGCTTGTGTTTTTTCAGTCACGCATTTTATAATCAAACGCTTTATGTTATTAGTCAAGAAGGTACTGCTAGCTGCTTTGGGTCCTTATTGGCAGACTAATGAGTCTTTGGTAAGTTTCTTCCACTGTTATATTGTTTAACGTTATCTAATAGACATCTTGGACCGTATCCCTTAAATTAAAATTTATAATGTAATATAAGTCTAGTCTTCCCACTCCCAAGTTTTTTCTAAGTCTTTTATACATAGAAAATAGTTATTATTAGTCAATGAATTAGTGGATGTTAGAGAAAAGAAGTTACTAATCGTGCTATTTGGATGGCATGATTAAAGTTATAATGCAATATAAGTCTAGTGTTCCCACTCCCAAGTTTTCTTCAAGAAAGAAACACAATACCTTGAGTTAATAAATTGTGTTATCTGGTAAGTATTTCATGCTAAAAATGATAGTTAGTAAATTGAGTTATCTGGTAAACTAATTCATTGAGACACTTTATCAAATGGTTTATGTGCATATTACAAGTGACTTGTTTGAACGATTAAGCATATGCAAATGAACTCGAAAGAAGTCAAATCTTGATAGATAGAAAAAAACGCTATACCTTCAAATTATAGGGTTTTACTGAATGTTTGCTAAACACCATTGATCACTCAAACCTAAGAACAAAGGTATTCTAAATGCTCCGTGAGGAAAGGATCCCATAAGACGAATAATTGAATTGGAAAATGGGTTTGCTCCAGAAAATTTCTTTGCGATTTTGATTTTGTACTTCAAAGTTTTTTTAAGATGATCCAACAGAAGGTGAAGAATCTAGATGGAGTTAAACATACAATACGATTTTTTTGATTTTCAAAAGTCTGATTTTACATGGAGCGAAGACCGATATTGTCAAGATTGAGTTAAACATACAATATGAACTTTTACGCACTTTAATGATTGAAGTGCAAAAATTCAACTTTTGAGCCGAAAACCGATATTGTCAAGATTGTGGAGCGAAGAATTTGGCATATCATGGAGGAAAACAGATCTATACTAGTACGCATTCCTTCTGAGTTTGTCACAGTTGCTACCTGATTGTAACTCGACTCATCAATCTGGAAGGTTTTCAGGTATAACCTGATTGCACCATTTGGATGTCAAATGATCAAACTATTTAATCTGGGGAAAGGAATTGGCTGGCCTTCCATTGTTAGCCCATTAGCCCATTAGCTCATTAACCTACCGGATTTTGTTTTTCTTCCATTGTTATATTGTTTAAGGTTATCTAATAGACATCTTGGACCATTATCCCTTAAATTAAAGTTATAATGCAATATAAGTCTAGTCTTCCCACTCCCAAGTTTTCTTATAAGTCATTTACACATAGAAAATAGTTATTATTAGTCATGGAATTAGTGGATGTTAGAGAAAAGAAGTTACTAATCGTGCTATTTGGATGGCATGATTAAAGTTACAATGCAATATAAGTCAAGTCTTCCCACTCCCAAGTTTTCTTCAATAAAGAAACGCAATACCTTGAGTTAATAAATTGAGTTATATATCTTGTAAAGTATTTCATGCAAAAATGATAGTTAAGAAATTGAGTTATCTTGTAAAGTATTTCACTGAGACATTTTATCAAACCATTTATGTGCATATTACAAATGACTTGTTTGAACGATTAATTAAACATACGCAAATGAACTTGAATGAAGTGAAACCTTGATAGAAAGAAAGAAACGCTGTACCTTAAAATTATAAGGTTTTAGTGCATGTCTCCTAAACACCATCTATCATTCGAAGATAAGAACCAAGGTATTCTAAATGCTCCGTGAGGAAAGGATCACATAAGGGCATAAGCCAAAGAATAAATATGCAAATAATTGAATTTGAAATGGATTTGCTCCACAAAACCTCCTGGCGATTTTGATTTTGTACTTCAAAGTTTTTTAAGATGATCCAGCAGAAGGTGAAGAATCCAGAAGGAGTTAAACATACAATACGAACTTGTATGATTTTTAAAAGTCTGATTTTATGATTAAAGTTTAAGATTGACGTGCAAAAATTCAAATTTTGTGCAGAAACCCAATGGTAAAAAAAGGTCTGCAATGGAGCTACCCTAGTAAGCAATGTTCAAACTTAAATCATTTACCGTTCAAATTATGTATATCATGTAGTATTTTTTTAATAGAACAAGCAAATAGAAAATTGACAACCAACTTAATGGATTCATCAACACTTCAATTAAACGCTTATTAGAAATCTTTGTTGATAAAACACTACTAAAGAGCAACAAATAGTTACTATAACAGAGTGTGTAGTAGTGAAAGAAAAGTTATAAAACTTAGTTCAGTAAATAAGATCATGTTATTGTTTCAAGGCTATACCTTCAATTATGTAAATAGCAACATATAGTTACTATTGAAAAAACTTATATACAAACTTTTATCATATTACTATTGAAAGTTCAACTTTTTATGTGTTGTTTAAACTAAACCTCCATTAGCAATAGCTTTGTTGCTCAAGGTTTGACCTGGAAGTTCTCCATCATTTTAGGTAATTTGAAAACACAATTTTTTTTTTTTTTTTTTTTCTATTTTTTTCAAATAGATACTAACACTCATATGAGTTCTCCTATCCTATAAGTTCATACTCCTTAAGCGATAAGCGCCACCAAGAATCATAGTGACAAAGGATTTATGCTAAAATGATAGTAGTTAACAAATTGAGTTATCCTGTAAATTATTTCATTGGGACATTTTATGAAACGGTTCATGTGCATATTTCAACTAACTTGTTTGAACAGGAGAAAATAAGACTTGCTAGTGGTGCTATTGGATGGCATGATTAAAGTTATAATGCACTATAACTCTAGTCTTACCACTCTTCTTTAAAGTCATTCCTGATATGATTATACGTAGAAATTAATTAGTTGTTACTGTCTTGTTCAATCCGACTATAAAAAGGCAATACTTGTTATTGTAAGTTAATTTCCAAAAATGAAGTCACCACAAGCAATAATTCACTTATCATCTTCCTCCCATATTTCTTTTCTCTTTTTCGGTCTGGCGATAGCATGTCTTACTTCCGCCACCATCTCCGCTTCATATGGCGGTAACGAGACTGATTATCACGCATTGTTGTCATTTAAATCAAAGATCATCCATGATCCATACAAAGTTCTATCCTCATGGAACCATTCCTTTCGTTTCTGTGACTGGAGTGGTATTTCATGTGGAAAGCGGCACAAACGAGTGACTGCTTTACAACTGCATTCGCAAGGCTTAGAAGGCTTGTTGTCTCCTCATGTAGGAAACCTTAGCTTCCTCCGTAAGTTTCTCTCTGGAACAACAGCTTTCAAGGAACCATTCCGCATGAACTTGGTCGTCTGTCTAGGCTACGTGTTCTCTATCTTGATGAAAACAAATTCAATGGAGTCATTCCAGCAAACTTGTCTGGTTGTTCTAACCTCAAAGAGCTTTGGCTTGCTCGAAATAATCTAGTTGGAAGCATACCCAAGGAGATGAGTTTACTCTCGAAACTTGCAGATCTTGTAATTCACTACAATAAGTTAACAGGTGGAATCTCACCTTTCTTGGGAAATATTACATCAATGGAAGTGTTCTCCGCTACAGCGAACCCGTTGGGTGGGAGAATTCCAGATACCTTGGGTCTTTGGAAAAGCTTGACGAGATTTGACGCTGGTGAGTGCAACTTATACGGAAGCATCCCTCATTCCATTTTCAACCTCTCACTCCTAGTTAATTTAACCATAGCTGAAAATCACCTCACTGGTAGTCTTCCTTCTCAAATTGGTAATCAGCTCCCAAATCTTGAGTGGCTTCAGTTAAGGGATAACGAACTGACAGGAATTCTTCCACCTTCTATTTCTAATTCCTCTAACTTAGGGGTTCTTGAAATGAGCTCCAATAATTTTAGTGGGAAGTTGACAATGGATTTTTCAAAACTAAGAGATATTTATCAAATTAAATTAAGTTATAACAACTTTACAGCTTTATAGTTGCAACCTTATAGGAGTGCTTCCGATATCAATAGGTAATCTCTCTCATCAACTCAGCTCTCTAGTTTTAGGAGACAATCAATTATTTGGAAGCCTCCCTTCAAGTATAGGTAGTCTAGTTGGTTTGACCAGTTTAGGTTTACAATCTAATCGTTTCAAAGGAAAAATTCCCACTACCATTGGTAAACTTCAAAAGCTACAAGTTCTAGATCTAGATAGCAATCAATTTTCAGGGCCTATCCCTGATGCCATTGGGAACTTATCACTGTTGATAGAACTTTACTTAGATTACAACAAATTAGAAGGCCATATTCCATCAAGCCTTAGGAATTGCAAAAACCTTAATGGGTTTACCCTTGCAGACAACAGACTGAGTGGAAAAATACCCAAGCAACTTCTTCAACTTCCATCACTAACTAATTTTCTAGAGCTTTCACACAACAACCTGCTTGGTTCCATTCCATCAGAGATTAAAGACCTTAAGATGTTGAGCTATCTCGATTTATCTTACAATAATTTATCAGGCAACATTACTAGTAGCCTTGCTGAGTGCATTAGCCTTACAACGTTAAACCTAAGTTGCAACAGATTTCAAGGCGTAATACCATCTTCATTCAGTTCCTTGGGAGGATTGGGGGTACTCGACATTTCTGAAAATAATTTATCAGGTAGAATTCCACAATTTTTAGGCAAATGGAAATCCTTAGAGTATTTGAACCTATCCTTTAATGATTTTGAGGGTGAAGTACCGGTTGTAGGAGTGTTTGCCAATACAAGTGCATTTTCAGTTCTGGGGAACGATAGGCTTTGTGGTGGTTTGGTTACACTTAAGTTACCCAAATGTAAGGAGACGGGTAGTAAGAAAAAAAGGTTTCCTTTCTTCATATTAGTCATCGTGATTGCACCGACGTTGCTCATAATATTATGTTGTGTATATCTTTTGTGTAAGAAGAAACGCAATATTCAACCATCTGAGTCATCAGGTAGTGAACGGTTCATTAAGGTTTCTTACAGTCAACTTCTCAAGGCTACTGATGGCTTCTCTGCAGCAAATTTGATTGGAGAAGGTGCATTCAGCTGTGTTTATAAAGGGATCCTCGATTCCGATGATGGCAAATTTGTTGCAATCAAAGTTCTACGTCTTGAAAATCCAGGAGCTCACAAAAGTTTCCTAGCAGAATGTGAAGCCTGGCGGAATATTCGGCACCGTAATTTGTTGAAGATAATAACTTCATGTTCAAGTTCTGACTTCCAAGGAAATGATTTTAAAGCTCTGGTTTATGAGTCTATGCTGAATGGAAGTGTACACGATTGGCTTCATTCAAGTGAAAATACATCGAAACTGAACCTTCTTCAAAGAATAAATATTCTTAGAGATGTTGCCACTGCACTTGATTATCTTCACAATCACTGCCAAACAACGATTGTTCACGGTCACTTGAAGCCAAGTAACATTCTACTTGATGATGATATGGTGGCTCATGTTGGAGACTTTGGTTTAGCTCGACTACTTGGTACAAACTTAAACAAAAACAGCTCAACCGGGGTTAAAGGAACAATTGGTTATGCACCTCCAGGTAATTCCACTTTTATTCCATGATGCTTATATTTATTTACAGGTTAAAGTTTTTAAATTAATTAATTGTTTTCATTTGTAGAGTATGGTATCGGGAGCGAGATGACAAGTTGTGGGGGCGTCTACAGTTTTGGAATATTATTACTAGAGGTGATGACCGGTAAAAGCCAACACATGGCATGTTTATTGAAGGTCTTAGCCTTCATAAATATGCTTACACGGCATTACGGATCATGTATTCGATGTTATTGATGATGATGCAATTGTGTTGCAAAGTACGGAAGCGAATGCAACGAAAGTGGAAGAATGTTTGGTTGCAATTATCAAGATTGGAGTATCGTGCTCTGTGGATTCCCCACCACAACGGATGAAAATTGAAATTGTTGTCAACGAGTTGCAGCACATTCTCGATGTGCTTCAAAATATATAAGGTACTATGTTGTCCCATTTTGTAGAATTTGATTTTACATGAGTTTGTTAATAAATCTTCACTAAAATGGTTTTATTTTTGAACTCTTTCAGGTCTATCATCAAGCTTGTATGGTGAAGTTGAGAGTAACTACAACAAGGAGCGGTGCATGTCGTAATTAAATAAATGTTAAGTTGTTAAAGATGTTCGTAATTATGGTTTAATTTTCTTGTTTCATAAGTGTACGAGACATAAGAGTGCGTTTACATTCCTGGTGACGTATCATATGTATCAAGCATGTTTGTAAGTGTGGTTTAATTTCCATCAGTCTATTTTGTGGTATTGAATTCGACTTAAGTTCTACTTGGTGTTCGATTCCTTAATGAACAACCTAATGTTATTCGTGTTCTTTGATTTTCAATTTCATAAATTTGACTTTTTCTTGAATATCTGAGTCACAAAGCTCAAGGCTTCCCCCTCTTCTGGTTTCGAGCAGCGTATGGTCCAATTTTATAGAAAGTTAACCTCATGTTTGGTTATACACTTGTACCATGCATTCGGCTAGTTCAAAATGATCATTAGTACTGCAAGTATACTGTATTAAAAATGGGTCAATAATGACCAAAGTATATTTCTGATTCATAAATCAGCTCGAATATTTTGATACTTTTCGTATTCCTTATATAGTTAGTACAACTCTATTTTCATCGGATAAGCGTTTGGATAAGCAATCCCAAACTCAAAATTGCGTATTGCTATTTAGTCTAAGTAAGCCAAAACAGCCCTTTAGCTGTTAGTGTGCAGCTTTATGGTCATCATTGTTGTTTTAACCATATTTCTAGAAATACGACCATTTAGCTTTTGGATGTTGCCTCTCCTATTTGAAACGATAATAAACGAAGACAAGCTTTTAGGTCAGATTATGCTGTATACTTACAGTAGCTATTATGTTACCAAACGCTTTGAAAAAGTAGGCTTCAGACATGCTTCTTAACATGTAACTTGTTTTGAAATGCAGTCCCAATAGGCGAAATTGTGAGGTTATTCTGGAAACTGAATAAGCTGTGCGTTAAGTTAGTTAGAGCAAGTATTAAGTGTCTATAAAAGTGCTTAAGCAGTAGCAAAGAAAGGATGTTACGTGGCATTCACTTTCAAGCTGAAATACATAACACAAGTGTGTTAGTAAGAAACGGGAGTTATTATGTACGTCTAACTGTTTAAGGTTGAAACGAAACAGTGATTAGTATGATCCTGTCTATATCTTACATGACTGAAACATATAGTTACATTAGGTGCATAATTATCATACAAATGTTTATTTTCGACTTCTAATTTTATTTTGTTACTTGGATGTATTAGGATGATCGTGACCTATCATCTCGTCATAGATTAGAAAAGAGAAACAGGATGACGCATGGTATGTAGCGCTTGGGTATTCTGAAAGTTTTTGTCATCAAGTTTTACAAATGATTAATATGCCGTATTTACTTTTTAATGAAATGACCCAAACTGACCCGTTTTAAGCTATTTTTAATTTCTTATATCTTTTTTACATAGCCCGAACCAACATGTATGACCTGAATTTTAAGCTATGAAAGACCAGAACAGACATTTTGGACCTGTTTTTTAAGCTATGTTTATAAATTTTTAACATAACCTGAACTGAACCATTTTATACGGGTCGATGTAGCCAGAAAAACAGCTCCAATGGGCTTGTTGCAGCTCTGTAAAATAAAGAAAAAAAATTATACAAATTTTTTTGGGTACTCTATTAATAAGTAAACAGTATGTTAATTATGAGTGCAAAAGTTATTTGATTTGGGAGGTGCTATTGGATGGCATGATTAAAGTTATAATGCACTATAAGTCTAGTCTTACCACTCTTCTTTAAAGTCATTCCTGATATGATTATGTTGGCTCCGTTTCACAGGTTCTAAACCAAGCCATTTGCGTGACATAATAGCCTTATGATTCACCATGTCAATGGTGTATATGAACTCGACAACAACGTAACTAAACGAGATGTTTATGATAACAAATATGATTGAACAAAAGAGTAAAACAAAGACTTAATATATAAAAGTAATCGTTGTTTACAAACATCCTAGACTCGATCTTAAATAGGTTATGAATCGGTATGTCCTTCATTCATGAAACGTTGTGATGTTTCAGAAGTAACCGTTTATCATAACTGCCATACCGGCCCAAATAACTAACATAACTAACAAGTGTTTTAACGGGGTGTTTGGTTGTAAGTCCAACCCAATTGTTCTTAACCCGTTTTGACCCAAACACTAATAAACATAATAACATTGTTTTCCAATTTAACTTTAACAAACATTAAAAGGAGTTTACATCTCCCCCGTAATTTTGTAAAGTTAATGCCTTCATGGTTCAATTCCTTCACGCCAAGATGACAAAATCATCTTCACTGGTTGCGTCCTTGCCATATCTACTTGCTGAGCTTTCCACATCTTCTTCCATCTTGACCTCTCCATGGACATGCTTGGTTCTTTTCCTTGGCTTTTCTTCCTGTGCTTCCTCCATGTACACGCTAGTCTCCGCATCCCCACATGGTTCATTTCCGACCATATCCCGTGGTTCTCCATGCCCTGCCCTGCGTGCTTCCTCATAGTACACCTTTACCAATGCTATATACTCGCGGTAGCATTCCTTAACATCATGTCCATTCTCTCGTGCCAAACCCAATGGAAGTGCTATGTCGCCCCATAAGTCATTGAAGGATACGTTCATGTATCCTCCCATATCGTCTACAAACTTATATAAGGCAAGTAAATCTATCCTAACCATCCCTATTGTTGGTGGTAAGTCACCCAACGCTTCCATACCCATGTACTCGTGATAAAACCAATCCAACAAACTTATAAACTTTTCTCCCATGATTTTCCAGTTCTTGAAGACTAACTTATCAATTTTGACTAGATCTAAAAATGATAAGAAACGTTGAAACGTATTTATTTTAAGATGATAAAGCGTACCATTCAAACTAATGTACTCTTCATCGATGTAATCATGGCTGTCTTCTTTGTTCATCTCGAGTTCTTCCATCCCTCTTACTAGTGAACATTCCTCGCTCGGATCAAGTGACTTGTAGTACCCTTCCATGAATTCTTCATGTGCCTGGATTGCCTCTTCATCTCCCTTGTCTACGGTTTCTTCGTCTTTGTCAAACATGTACTTCACTTGACATGTACCGTCTTTACAAGTCACAATAAACCCTTGATCCTCGAGTTGTTTCATACTTAATACATTCATTGTAATCTCAGGCGTATATAGTACGCTGGGAATTACAATTTCTTCCTCCTTGTTATCAATGATTGCCTCTCCTATTCCGTAGGCAATAACAAACCTTCTCACCCTCTCGTCTTTCCCAACCAACTTGAATTGGTTTGCCATACGTTTGAACATATATCTTGAAGGGGTCATGTGTTTAACAGCGGTTGTACTCACATACCAGATATTGTTCCAATTTCCTTTGTCAGTTCCTTTGATCATGTAGCCGGTGTCCACATGAATCTTTTCCGATGGCCAATTGAAGATGTCTTGTTTCTATGCCTCGCTCTTCATTTTTTCTTTAGAACCGGTGTGTTCTTTGGTTGTGCAGTTCCAATAGAAGTGTCCTCTGCCTTTGCACATATAACACCGAGATCTCTTTTCCTTTCTGGAAGTTGTGCCAATCTTTTCTTGAAAAGTGGAGAGCGGTTGAGAGTTTTTAGGAGCGGTTAATTTTGAAGTGTTAAAAGATAATACTTCATTAAGTTTATCTTTTAAAACTTGTTTTCCAAAGTTGGATAACCGTTTTTGTTTTCCCTCCTCTTTTCGAACAATAGATGGTTCACATCTTTGTAAAAAGTTCTTGTTTAACGTGGCCTTAACTTCTCCTCTTGATGGCTTGTTCCATGAATCGTAACGTGGGCTCTGATACCAATGTTGGCTCCGTTTCACAGGTTCTAAACCAAGCCATTTGCGTGACATAATAGCCTTATGATTCACCATGTCAATGGTGTATATGAACTCGACAACAACGTAACTAAACGAGATGTTTATGATAACAAATATGATTGAACAAAAGAGTAAAACAAAGACTTAATATATAAAAGTAATCATTGCTTACAAACATCCTAGACTCGATCTTAAATAGGTTATGAATCGGTATGTTCTTCATTCATGAAACGTTGTGATGTTTCAGAAGTAACCGTTTCTCATAACTGCCATACCGGCCCAAATAACTAACATAACTAACAAGTGTTTTAACGGGGTGTTTGGTTGTAAGTCCAACCCAATTGTTCTTAACCCGTTTTGACCCAAACACTAATAAACATAATAACATTGTTTTCCAATTTAACTTTAACAAACATTAAAAGGAGTTTACAGATTATACGTAGAAATTAATTAGTTATTACCAATCGCATTGTCTTGCTCAATCCGACTATAAAAAGCCAATACTGGTTCTTATGAATTTAAGTTAATTTCCAAAAATGAAGTCACCACAAGCAATAATTTACATATCATCTTCCTCTCTTATTTCTTTTCTCTTTTTCGGTCTCGCGATAACATGTCCTACTTCCGCCTTGTCTCTCGCTTCCTATGGCGGTAATGAGACTGATTATCTCGCGTTGTTGTCATTCAAGTCAAGGATCACCCACGATCCGTACAAATTCGACTTCTGGAACCATTCCTTTCATTTACGTGGTGGAGTGGTATTTCATGTGGAAAGTGGCACAAACGAGTGACTGTTTTACGATTAGTTTCGAAGGCTTAGAAGGCTCGTTGTCTCCTCATGTAGGAAACCTCGGCTTCCTCCGTGAGCTTGATCTCGCGAACAACGACTTTCAAGGAACCATTCCTCATGAACTTGGTCGTCTATCTAGGCTACGTCGTCTTTATCTTCTTGTAAACAAATTCGGTGGAGTAATTCCAACAAACACTGTCGGTTGTTCTAACCTCGAAGACCTTTGGCTCAATCAAAATGAGCTAACTGGAAGCATACCCAAGGAGATGAGCTTACTCTGAAACTTACTCTCAATCAATTGAAGTGTTCTCTGCTGCAGAGAACCCGTTTGGTGGGAGCATTCCAGATACTTTGGGTCTTTGGAAAAGCTTAACGTCATTTGGCTCTGGTGGCTGCAACTTATATGGAAGCATCCCTCAATCTATCTTCAACCTCTCACTCCTAGCTAATTTTTTCTTAGCTGTAAATCACCTCACTGGTAGTCTTCCTTTAGAAATAGGTAATCAGCTCCCAAATCTTGAGTGGCTTCAGTTAAGGGATAACGAACTGACCGGAGTTCTTCCACCTTCTCTTTCTAATTGTTCTAAATTAGGATTTCTTGAAGTGAAAGAAAACAATTTTAGTGGGAAGTTGACAATTGATTTTTCAAAACTAAGAGATATTAATTCAATTAAATTAGATTATAATAACTTCCATGGACGCGGAGAAGGTGATGACCTGGGCTTTATTGATTCTTTGAAAAACTGCACCAGATTAGTACATTTGAGAGTTGCTAATTGCAACCTTATAGGAGTGCTTCCAGTATCTATAGGTAATCTCTCTCATCAACTCAGCTCTCTATATTTAGGAGACAATCAATAATTTGGAAGCCTACCTTCAAGTATAGGTAGTCTAGTTGGTTTGACCACTTAAGATTTAGGAGCTAATAGATTCAAAGGAAACATCCCCACTAGCGTTGGTAAACTTCAAAAGCTACAAGTTCTTGCTCTATATAGCAATCAATTTTCAGGACCTTGATAACGTCTAAAATGAACATGTTTTTAGTAGCGTTATTGTCTGTTTTGTGCATGATATTCGACTATATTTACTCATAGCTGTTGCAAAAGTGCAAAGACGCGTATTGTGTATGTATACGCAGCCAGGTATCGTGAATAATGAAGAAATGAAGTTTTTATGCACATTTGGAAGATTCTCAAGGAAGGAAGTTGAGATTGGAAGCTTGTGGACTCAATGATATAGAAGCGTAGTGATTTCTAAGCATCTGATGAAGGAAAGATCAAGTTTGGCTTTGGAAATCATCAACAAGCGAAGAATGAAGCGTAAAGGAGAAAGTCGTGAGAAAGTCAAAATAGCAAAACCCGGCCGATCGGTCGCAACCCGCAACCGGATCCGGTGGGCGATTAATCAAAACACAAACCGATTCGGTCGGCCAAGAAACCGATCCGGTTTCGCGCTGCTGATTACACAAATCGCATTTATTGTTGCCTTAACTCCCATAATCATTGGAGTCCGATCATTTCTTGATATTAACTTGGAGAGAATGTTTTTGGGCGGTTAAGCAAGAGCTTTGGCTATTTAAGGACCTAGTACTTGTATACTAAGTGTGACACAACCAAAAGAGTATTAGTTTACACCAAAACTAATACTAACTCTATTATTTCAACCCAAAAGCTTAGTATTTCTTTGAAAACGCCGAGAGCAAGGAGGAACCATTCTTGTCCATTGTTTGATAGTTTGGAGTTGTGCGGTGATCCTAGGTGATTGGAGGCGCGTGGTTGCTACAATCCACGATTTCTAATTCTTGTAATCACAAAAGTTTAGGTATTCTATGAACTTTGTTATGGAAAACTATTCTCTTGAATTGTTTGAATTACCTTGTTATGACTTGTGTTTAGATATGATTATTTTCATGGAGTAGTTTATGATATACTTGTGTGTTGGAATGTGATTAATCATAATAGTGTTCTCAAAATGTGATGCATGTATATATGATCTTGTTTAAATGAGTTTGTTGGAAAATACTAGTCTTGGATTGATTTGTCAATAAAACATGTTTTAAGAAAAAGGATGAAAGGATTTCTCTTGTGTTTTATTCCAAAAGTGTAGTGACAAACTAGTATGGGGTATGGTGATTGACAACCACCATGTTTTGCTTATTAAAACAAGACTAGGAACATTTTCATCACGAAGGGTCGAAAGATTCGTAAGAACAAATTTAATGAGAACATGTTGCAAACAAATGGAACTTTTATAGGATAATCATTGGGATAAGGACCGAAAGGATTACCTAAATGTTTTTATTCTTAGAATGATTTTTACAATCAAATACCATGGTTGGGGAATCACTTGCTTATGATTTGTGCATCATACTAAGATTATACACCAAACCTTTATGAACACTATCTATGGTTAATATTAAGACTACACACAAGTATATATTTACATTCTTGATTCATATTTTCACTAGAACATTTATTTGAGGAAGCCTTGACAAGCTTTCTTGTTAGAAACTTTTTAATCAAATCGATTTCAAACAAAAAATCCCTTGGGACGATCTCGACTTACCAAACTTTGCTATTGCGGACGAGTATACTTGCTCGTATGTGTTAATAGGTTAGACGGTTATTTCGTGGTTATAAATTTTTAAAACTTGCACCAACCGAGCACATCAAGTTTTTGGCGCCGCTGCCGGAGATTTTTCTTTAATTTTCTTTGAAATTAGTAGTTTTGAAATATATATAAAAAAAATATATTTTGTTACAAACTAACCGATTCGGTTGGTTAGCCAACCGAATCCGGTTAGACATTCTGTGGAAATTTTCTGGTTCGAATTTATTTGTCTATTTTTTTTAGTTCATTGTGTTTTGATTTCTAGAATAATTCTTGTGGTTTAATCATTTCCTAGATTTATTTTTATTATTATTTTTTTTCTTTCATTTTCTTTACATTTTTCATTTATTAGTTAATCTAGTTTTTAATTAATTTTAATATTTTTAGTTAATGGTAATAGTTAGGTAGTTATTTTATTTTCAGTTATAGTTTATTTAATGATAGAATTCATTGGTAGTTTATTTAGTTTTTAGTTTTTGTTTTAATGAGATTTAATATGTTATTTAATTATTAGTTCATGAAGAGTTTTATTTAATTAACTTGAGTTAGTACACCTTGATGTCACTTAATTTGCATTAATTAATTTTTTATAAAAAAAATAAAAAAATAAAAAAATAATATATTTTTTTTTCGATCAAACCGATCGGTCGCAACCCGCAACCTGATCCGGTTCGTATTTTTGTTTAACATTTTCAACCAACCGATTCGGTTGGTGATCCAACCGAATCCGGTTGGAGTTTCTGAGTTGATTTTTATCATTTTCAGGTTTTGAGTTTTTATTTTGAGTTTTATTTTGTTAGATGTTTTAGTTTGTTTTATTATATGTTTTTATAGATTGTTCTTGTTTTACTAACTTTAACGCTAATCATTCGGGTTTTGTTTTGTTTTGCTTTGTTAAGTTGTCTAGTAACATGGATAGTTTGAGCGGAATCTCGGAATACCTTCGTACTTTGGATGAAATGTTCAAGGATACCGGAAGTTCATTAGAAAAGATTGGAGGGATTTTGGAGGAAAGCAAGAAAGAATTGGGAATTGACACGGGTGATATGGAAGAAGTATGTGAAAACAAGGTTCAACTACCCAAAAAGAAAAGAGTCGTAGTGTTCACACAAGCACCGTCGACGATGTATGATTCACCGTTAATGAGATTTGGAACGCCTTGTAGCGTGGAAGGAGTCAGTGCTTGGGATGCACAGCTTAATATGGCTTATGGAGAGAATTATATCTTGGAAAAGGTTCTTGATGAAATCGGTCATGTGCGTATGGACTATGAAGCATATGGAAGAAAGATGGTCAAAAATCTGAAGGTCAATATTCATGGACATATGTTTGAAACTGATTTTGTTGTTTTAGAAGAAGGAAATGCGGATTAACCCGATGTGTGTTTTGGTCGAGATTTTCTTGTCACGACCAAGTGTCAAGTAGATTTTGGTATGGGAGAAATGCGGATTAATATAACTGAGTTGGAAGAAGGAAAAGGAGTAAACGAGATGCTAGTGGAAGTTTGTGCAAACATGGAAGAGAAAGAGGTGGAAGTGGTTAAAATGTTTTTCTGAAATTAGAATAATATAGAATATAAAGCAAGAATAAACGTAGACAAAAGAAATGGGAAAAGCAAGTCGAAAGAAACCATCATCAAATAAACTAACCCCAACAACAACCTCCACCACCAAAAATGATTACACACCATCGTCAGCTACCACTACTATCAAACCCTTAACCGACAACCAAAAAGAAGCTATTTTAGAAAATCTAGAACAAAAATTTCTAGAGCTCAATGAAAAGAAACCGGTTATAGAAGTTCTCCAAGATTATGTGCTTTACCGAAAGAAGTTGGATGCATTGATGCTAGCGAGGGCTAGGTTGGAAGATAAGAATCTCACGGATGAGGAGCGAGATCGAATTTTGTTTAAAGGCATGCCAAGGAAAGAAAAGGATCCGGGTAATTTTGTGTTGCCGATCAAAGTAAATGGAACTACACCAGTTTATGCTTTAGCTGATACGGGGTAGAGTGTTAATGTGATGCCGTATCCATTGTTCAAAACTTTGGGACTAAGTAATCCGCAACCTAATCATTCTAAGCTTACTATGGCGGATAACACTCAAGCAAAGGCAATGGGAGAAGTTAAGAATGTAAGAGTGCAAATTGGCTATCAACCGTATTTGGAAAATTTCCTTGTCCTGGATATTCTGGTGGACAAGAGTTTACCACTATTGTTGGGGAGACCATTCTTACGAACTTGTGGAGCAATTATAGACATGGGAAGAGGCACCATGACTATTGACGATGGGATTTCGAGGGAAACATACTACCCAAAACCAAGAGGACCAATTTTAGAATGTATGGAAGATTTGGAATGGATGGATGCCAATGATGATTTAACTTGTTTTGAAGTGGGACGCGATGTCAACGGTAATCCAATGTAAGGACCTTTAACTCCACCTTATTTCGATATAGAGGACGAAATGGAACGTGCATTTGCGATAGAAGCTTTCTATAACCCATTCAAAAACATATTAGTTTACAAGAAGTTGACCGACTTTTAGGATCTTTACGGTGCAACTTAAGAATTTGGAGTGGAAACCGAAGGGTTGGGGACTTACAAGAGACAAACCGGAGATGGAGCATGGCATGTTAAGTTTGATATACTATGCCCGGACGGAGGAAGATTTATGAGAAAATTCAAAACTTTTGAAACGTTTTGTGAGTTGACGGAAAATTTCAATGCGAGGATATTCTTAGACAAGAGTATTTTGAGGAATTTTGAGGAGAAGGCAAAGATCGTAATAACAAGCAATCATTTGCTTGAATGTCATAAACTATTTCTTTTGATTTGATGCATTAGGATTTTTGTTTCTTATTTATTTTTCATTTTATGATTGAGGTAATTTGGTTTAATGCATTATGACTATGATTTTGAGTTGAAGTTTGGATTAGTTCATTAGTATGATGAGTTGAGTTTTTTTGGATTGGATGATTGTTCAAAATTTCATATGGTGAATGAATGTTGTGTGAATTTTTAGCAGGAATTTTTGAGTAAAAATGTTGCTTGGAGGGTAAATGCCTAAGTAACATGTTAAACAAATAAAAAGAAAATTTTGGCAAAAAGCATACCGAAACGGTTGTGTCCTTGACTAAACTGGTTGCACCAAAGTATAAAAATTTCACTTTTCCAAAAACACACACACATACTAATTTTCCAGGTGGGTTTTGCAAAAATTCATCCAAGAGAGCAGATTGAAAGTTGTTTAAGTTGTAGGAGAACATCATGGCACCCAAACAAGTAAGCACCTACATTCAATTAACTCAATTAAGGTCTTATTAGAACATTTGATTCGAATTGAATATTAGGTCACCAATTTGGGGGTTTTTGTTATAATTCGAATTAAGTGGTAATATTTTAGGATTGAGTGGGTAATTGATATAGGAGTGCATTACAACAAGAGATTGATTGATTGATTCACCATAGAATGGATGTTAGATGATAAGATTTTTCGGAATTAGTTGGGTTGTGCTTATGAAACAAGATAAGTTGCAATTGGTGATTCATTATGATGGATGATATGTTTTTAAGAGTGATGGATGCCACATTATTAGAACTAATGATTTATAGGATGAGTTCTAAGATGTTAGATGTTTGATGATTTGAAAGCGAGAGTAGAGTAATTCTAGGATGTGGGAATCATTGAGGATGATAGAATGCGATCTAAGAGTGGTTTGGGCGTTAGAAATTCGAGATTATGAGGATTTGAAGGCAAATGCCTTATGCAGTCTGTACAACCGGATTCGGTTGCGCATTGCAACCAAACGGTTGGTGTCTGACATATGGGAAACCGATTCGGTTGATGATCCAACCGAATCCGGTTTTGGTTTCTGTGTGGAATTTTTGTGAAATTTTGAAATATATCTTAGAGGTTCTCTAACCTTCCTGTTTGTTCTAACACTCTCATATGGTCTTATATTTGTGATTTCTCTGAGAATTATTGTAGGGAGCTCGGTGGGAGGAAATTCCAATTAACCCGCTTGTTACGAAGTTTTGTGAAAGGAACGAGAAGAAGAAGGTTAAGTATAGTGTGAAGACGGAAGCAAATGCTAATTTAAAATTCAAAAATCTCACCGACGGAGTGAAACATGCTTTTCGGGAAAGATTGTCGAAGTTACAACATAGGACATGTTTGGTTCCGAGGGTGATTGATTGGGATTTATTTGAGGAATGTGATTGTGCAGATGAGTTAAGAGAGATGATGCGAACGTCTTATGTATATCCAGGAGATGGAGATTCGTTCAATGATTTGTCATGGGAAAGAGAATTCAGTGTCAATGAAGAGGTCTATCGAGAATGGTGTATGGAATTCTTTTCAACCATGTATTTTGAAAGAAAGGTGGATGTTCGGAATTTGATGTCGGAGATTTGTATTTGGTTTAGGCTTTGTGGAAGGGATCATGCTTACACGTTGCCAGCTTTTGGTGTAGCTCTTGGTTTGTATGAGCCACATGAGGTTAATCATCGATTATTTGAAAATCACTTTTCTAGACTTCGGAGGTTTGAAAAAGATTATCCTAGTAATCCCGCTTATTGGAATCAAGTGGGAGATCCTACTTGTGCTAGGAGGAATGCTTCAACCATCAGGAATCCGTTGATGAGGATACTTCACAAATTGATTGTGACCGGGCCATTTAATAGATTTGGAAGCAGAGACAAATGTCAGAAACCGGACTTATGGATTATGAAGTTGCTGGAAGAAACTAAGGACGGTAATGCCATTTGGCAGATAGCCGAATATTTGTCTAGGAGAGCCCCGCGAATCAAGAGCAACAGTAACATTTGTGGAGGACATTTTGTGACAAGATTGGCGAAGAATCTTGGGTATTATGTTGATGAGGAATTGGCTAAGTGTGGAGAGCCAAAGCATAGTGAAACGTGGACTGCGAAAGGTTTTGGTAATGCTTTGAACAGGAGACTGGGAACCGTAGGGTTATGGGTTAAACCAAGATCACAACAGCAACCACCACGACAGCAAGGTAACATACCAATGGAGAACGTGCAAATGGATACGTCCAGTAGTTTTGATTCAGGTTGGGGAGAGTGGAACCAACATCTAGATGAGATTCAATGTAGGGATGTGTGGAGAGATTCGATGATGTTAAGAAACAACTACATCAATGATTATTCGATGCCTATCTTTCAACACATGGCTCGAGAAGCCAATTATGAGTTGCTACCCTACAATCCACCAAATGTTCCACCGTATCCTTTTCCTTACACTTCTTATCCTGGACCCTATCCGTATCCATATCCTGGGCACGCACCGTTTCCTGATCCAATACCCCCATATGGTCGTTTACCTGAAGTTGGAGGAACAAGCTATGAAGTTGGAGGATCATCATCAGGAGCTGGAGGTAAGAAGAAAAAGAGGAGAGTTCGTTCAGAAATCATAGACGAAAACTACGTAACCGAAAGTGATGATGATGAGTACGATGATGAAGAAGGAGAAGACATGAGCGAGGATGACGAGTGATTATGGATCATTCGTGAATTTTGGTTTCAAAAACAATGGTCATGATGTGTTTTTAAACAATTTCTATCTTTTGGTCTATTTCTTTAGGATATTTGGCGTACTTTGTTTGGTTTTATATAGTTTTAGTAGTTTTGTTTTGTTTTGTGCGTTGCGTGTTGCAGTTTATGTTTGCAGGATGGATGTGTTGGAAGCTTATTGATGGTCAAATGTTTCGAGTTGGATAACTCACAGGCTTGCTAATGACCCAATGTGCATATTGCATATTCTATCCCGTGGTATCTTTTAACTATTTATTTTTCCCATTTTCTTTACTTTGAAGTTCAATTTTCATTACATTGAGGACAATGCAAAACTTAAGTATGGGGGAGGGAAGAAAATAGGAAAAATGGTACGTATTTTTTATTTTTTTTTATATAACTTTTGGATGCAAGTGATTAGAAGAAATTCGCCCTTGATGGTCTAATGGTTTTCACGCGTTATTGATAATTAAAAAAAATAAATAACTTGGGATTTCAATGGAAAAATGAGGTTTTTGAAAATTTTTGGATTTGAACCAAATTACTGAAGTAATTCATTTTGGATTCGATAGCATTTTCTAGCATGCATAATAGTTTTTTTTCCCACATTTTTGTGAGGTTTCTTTTTGTATAAAACACATCTTTTGTTTTATATTTGCTATGAGTGTGCCGGTGATTGTGTCGATTTTAGAACTTGTACTAGTTATGCATTACGGTTAAAATCACCTTCGAGTGATCTAAATATTTTCAAATGATAAGAGGCACCTTAGGAATAAAACCCAAATGGCCTTCCGTTTTCATATCATGATATATTAGCTAGCCACATTGGTTAGTTAACCACCCACATGGACCCATTTTTTTAGTGCTCATTTTTAGCACTAGATACCCCTAGTTACACCTTCTGAGCCATTCCTTTCCATTTTTGTTACATCCAGAAAAATACAAAAATATTTTACACTTTTTAACTTTAGCCTACCCTTGTCGATGTCTAAATGGTTGGTTGCTAGTTGCTTGGTTGTTGGATTGTTTTTTATGATTATGAGTTAGCCGCACTTTGCCATTCGTGTGTGCCATTCCGACAAAGATGAAGGATGCATACTTCTTATTTGTATTTTTGTGGTGATGCTTATACGAAGTGTGGGGGAGATGTGATGTACGTAAAAAAAAAAAAAAATTATAGCCAGCGAGCTATATGAAGGATATTGATTAGCCAATGAGCTAAATTGAGTTATACATATTTACGGAGAATCGATATGTGAAGAGGAGTAATAATCATTTTTGGGTTTGCGGATTGTTTGGTAACTAGCAACATGGGTATTAGACTTGACTTCATTTTTATTTTAAAACCAATTTCATAAACTATCCCATGCCTTATCTATACCTATTATGAACCCTAAGCCTATTGTTATAACCCGAATAAAAGACCTCTTTGATGAATTTATTTTCTTTGTTTTGATACTTGTACAAGCTTATGGTAAAAAGCATTGATCATGACTAGGCATTGAGTGATTTACATATACCCACCAATATATGAGTGTTGAGTGAAATCTTAAAGCCATTCGTGAGGTATCCTAGTTATGTTATCTAAAGTGTTTGGTTCATTTTTAGAAGATTTTCACATATTATAAGCAAAATAATAATTATCTTTATTGGTAATTGTTACATTTTTCTGGAACCATGGTATTATGGACCATTGAAATCAATCTTTGCAAATGTTATACCTACTCGAGGGCGAGTAGAGCTTAAGTGTGGGGGAATTTGATAACGTTTAAAATGAACATGTTTTTAGTAGCGTTATTGTCAGTTTTGTGCATGATATTCGACTATATTTACTCATAACTGTTGCAAAAGTGCAAAGATGCGTATTGTGTATGTATATGTAGCCAGGTATCGCGAATAATGAAGAAATGAAGTTTTTATGCACATTTGGAAGATTCTCAAGGAAGGAAGTTGAGATTGGAAGCTTGTGGACTCAATGATATAGAATCGTAGTGATTTCTAAGCATCTATGAAGGAAAGATCAAGTTTGGCTTTGGAAATCATCAGCAAGCGAAGAATGAAGCGTAAAGGAGAAAGTCGTGAGAAAGTCAAAATAGCAAAACCCACCGATCGGTCGCAACCCGCAACCGGATCCGGTGGGCGATTAATCAAAACACAAACCGATTCGGTCGGCCAAGAAACCGATCCGGTTTCGCGCGCAGATTACACAAATCGCATTTATTGTTGCCTTAACTCCCATAATCATTGGAGTCCGATCATTTCTTGATATTAACTTGGAGAGAACGTTTTTGGGCAATTAAGCAAGAGCTTTGGCTATTTAAGGACCTAGTACTTGTATACTAAGTGTGACACAACCAAAAGAGTATTAGTTTACACCAAAACTAATACTAACTCTATTATTTCAACCCAAAAGCTTAGTATTTCTTTGAAAACGCCGAGAGCAAGGAGGAACCATTCTTGTCCATTGTTTGATAGTTTGGAGTTGTGCGGTGATCCTAGGTGATTGGAGGCGTGGTTGCTACAATCCACGATTTCTAATTCTTGTAATCACAAAAGTTTAGGTATTCTATGAACTTTGTTATGGAAAACTATTCTCTTGAATTGTTTGAATTACCTTGTTATGACTTGTGTTTAGATATGATTATTTTCATGGAGTAGTTTATGATATACTTGTGTGTTGGAATGTGATTAATCATAATAGTGTTCTCAAAATGTGATGCATGTATATATGATCTTGTTTAAATGAGTTTGTTGGAAAAATACTAGTCTTGGATTGATTTGTCAATAAAACATGTTTTAAGAAAAAGGACTGAAAGGATTTCTCTTGTGTTTTATTCCAAAAAGTGTAGTGACAAACTAGTATGGGGGTATGGTGATTGACAACCACCATGTTTTGCTTATTAAAACAAGACTAGGAACATTTTCATCACGAAGGGTCGAAAGATTCGTAAGAACAAATTTAATGAGAACATGTTGCAAACAAATGGAACTTTTATAGGATAATCATTGGGATAAGGACCGAAAGGATTACCTAAATGTTTTTATTCTTAGAATGATTTTTACAATCAAATACCATGGTTGGGGAATCACTTGCTTATGATTTGTGCATCATACTAAGTGTATACACCAAACCTTTATGAACACTATCTATGGTTAATTATAAGACTACACACAAGTATATATTTACATTCTTGATTCATATTTTCACTAGAACATTTATTTGAGGAAGCCTTGACAAGCTTTCTTGTTAGAAACTTTTTAATCAAATCGATTTCAAACAAAAAATCCCTTGGGACGATCTCGACTTACCAAACTTTGCTATTGCGGACGAGTATACTTGCTCGTATGTGTTAATAGGTTAGACGGTTATTTCGTGGTTATAAATTTTTAAAACTTGCACCAACCGAGCACATCAAGTTTTTGGCGCCGCTGCCGGGGATTTTTCTTTAATTTTCTTTGAAATTAGTAGTTTTGAAATATAAAAAAAAAAAAAATTGTTACAAACTAACCGATTGTTAGACATTCTGTGGAAATTTTCTGGTTCGAATTTATTTGTCTATTTTTTTTAGCTCATTGTGTTTTGATTTCTAGAATAATTCTTGTGGTTTAATCATTTCCTAGATTTATTTTTATTATTATTTTTTTTCTTTCATTTTCTTTACATTTTTCATTTATTAGTTAATCTAGTTTTTAATTAATTTTAATATTTTTAGTTAATGGTAATAGTTAGGTAGTTATTTTATTTTCAGTTATAGTTTATTTAATGATAGAATTCATTGGTAGTTTATTTAGTTTTTAGTTTTTGTTTTAATGAGATTTAATATGTTATTTAATTATTAGTTCATGAAGAGTTTTATTTAATTAACTTGAGTTAGTACACCTTGATGTCACTTAATTTGCATTAATTAATTTTTTATAAAAAATAAAAAATAAAAATAATATATATTTTTTTCGATCAAACCGATCGGTCGCAACCCGCAACTGATCCGGTTCGTATTTTTGTTTAACATTTTCAACCAACCGATTCGGTTGGTGATCCAACCGAATCCGGTTGGAGTTTACGAGTTGATTTTATCATTTTCGGTTTTGAGTTTTTATTTTGAGTTTTATTTTGTTAGATGTTTTAGTTTGTTTTATTATATGTTTTTATAGATTGTTCTTGTTTTACTAACTTTAACGCTAATCATTCGGGTTTTGTTTTGTTTTGCTTTGTTAAGTTGTCTAGTAACATGGATAGTTTGAGCGGAATCTCGGAATACCTTCGTACTTTGGATGAAATGTTCAAGGATACCGGAAGTTCATTAGAAAAGATTGGAGGGATTTTGGAGGAAAGCAAGAAAGAATTGGGAATTGACACGGGTGATATGGAAGAAGTATGTGAAAACAAGGTTCAACTACCCAAAAAGAAAAGAGTCGTAGTGTTCACACAAGCACCGTCGACGATGTATGATTCACCGTTAATGAGATTTGGAACGCCTTGTAGCGTGGAAGGAGTAAGTGCTTGGGATGCACAGCTTAATATGGCTTATGGAGAGAATTATATCTTGGAAAAGGTTCTTGACGAAATCGGTCATGTGCGTATGGACTATGAAGCATATGGAAGAAAGATGGTCAAAAATCTGAAGGTCAATATTCATGGACATATGTTTGAAACTGATTTTGTTGTTTTAGAAGAAGGAAATGCGGATTAACCCGATGTGTGTTTTGGTCGAGATTTTCTTGTCACGACCAAGTGTCAAGTAGATTTTGGTATGGAGAAATGCGGATTAATATAAGCGAGTTGGAAGAAGGAAAAGGAGTAAACGAGATGCTAGTGGAAGTTTGTGCAAACATGGAAGAGAAAGAGGTGGAAGTGGTTAAAATGTTTTTACGAAATTAGAATAATATAGAATATAAAGCAAGAATAAACGTAGACAAAAGAAATGGGAAAAGCAAGTCGAAAGAAACCATCATCAAATAAACTAACCCCAACAACAACCTCCACCACCAAAAATGATTACACACCATCGTCAGCTACCACTACTATCAAACCCTTAACCGACAACCAAAAAGAAGCTATTTTAGAAAATCTAGAACAAAAATTTCTAGAGCTCAATGAAAAGAAACCGGTTATAGAAGTTCTCCAAGATTATGTGCTTTACCGAAAGAAGTTGGATGCATTGATGCTAGCGAGGGCTAGGTTGGAAGATAAGAATCTCACGGATGAGGAGCGAGATCGAATTTTGTTTAAAGGCATGCCAAGGAAAGAAAAGGATCCGGGTAATTTTGTGTTGCCGATCAAAGTAAATGGAACTACACCAGTTTATGCTTTAGCTGATATAGGGTCGAGTGTTAATGTGATGCCGTATCCATTGTTCAAAACTTTGGGACTAAGTAATCCGCAACCTAATCATTCTAAGCTTACTATGGCGGATAACACTCAAGCAAAGGCAATGGGAGAAGTTAAGAATGTAAGAGTGCAAATTGGCTATCAACCATATTTGGCAGATTTCCTTGTCCTGGATATTCTGGTGGACAAGAGTTTACCACTATTGTTGGGGAGACCATTCTTACGAACTTGTGGAGCAATTATAGACATGAGAAGAGGCACCATGACTATTGACGATGGGATTTTGAGGGAAACATACTACCCAAAACCAAGAGGACCAATTTTAGAATGTATGGAAGATTTGGAATGGATGGATGCCAATGATGATTTAACTTGTTTTGAAGTGAGACGCGATGTCCACGGTAATCCAATGTACGGACCTTTAACTCCACCTTATTTCGATATAGAGGACGAAATGGAACGTGCATTTGCGATAGAAGCTTTCTATAACCCATTCAAAAACATATTAGTTTACAAGAAGTTGACCGACTTTTTAGGATCTTTACCGGTGCAACTTAAGAATTTGGAGTGGAAACCCGAAGGGTTGGGGACTTACAAGAGACAAACCGGAGATGGAGCATGGCATGTTAAGTTTGATATACTATGCTCGGACGGACGAAGATTTATGAGAAAATTCAAAACTTTTGAAACGTTTTGTGAGTTGACCGGAAAATTTCAATGCGAGGATATTCTTAGACAAGAGTATTTTGAGGAATTTTGAGGAGAAGGCAAAGACCGTAATAACAAGCAATCATTTGCTTGAATGTCATAAACTATTTCTTTTGATTTGATGCATTAGGATTTTTGTTTCTTATTTATTTTTCATTTTATGATTGAGGTAATTTGGTTTAATGCATTATGACTATGATTTTGAGTTGAAGTTTGGATTAGTTCATTAGTATGATGAGTTGAGTTTTTTTGGATCGGATGATTGTTCAAAATTTCATATGGTGAATGAATGTTGTGTGAATTTTTAGCAGGAATTTTTGAGTAAAAATGTTGCTTGGAGGGTAAATGCCTAAGTAACATGTTAAACAAATAAAAAGCAAAATTTGGCAAAAAGCATACCGAAACGGTTGTGTCCTTGACTAAACCGGTTGCACCAAAGTATAAAAATTTCACTTTTCCAAAAACACACACACACACTAATTTTCCAGGTGGGTTTTGCAAAAATTCATCCAAGAGAGCAGATTGAAAGTTGTTTAAGTTGTAGGAGAACATCATGGCACCCAAACAAGTAAGCATCTACATTCAATTAACTCAATTAAGGTCTTATTAGAACATTTGATTCGAATTGAATATTAGGTCACCAATTTGGGGGTTTTTGTTATAATTCGAATTAAGTGGTAATATTTTAGGATTGAGTGGGTAATTGATATAGGAGTGCATTACAACAAGAGATTGATTGATTGATTCACCATAGAATGGATGTTAGATGATAAGATTTTTCGGAATTAGTTGGGTTGTGCTTATGAAACAAGATAAGTTACAATTGGTGATTCATTATGATGGATGATATGTTTTTAAGAGTGATGGATGCCACATTATTAGAACTAATGATTTATAGGATGAGTTCTAAGATGTTAGATGTTTGATGATTTGAAAGCGAGAGTAGAGTAATTCTAGGATGTGGGAATCATTGAGGATGATAGAATGCGATCTAAGAGTGGTTTGGGCGTTAGAAATTCGAGATTATGAGGATTTAAAGGCAAATGCCTTATGCAGTCTGCACAACCGGATTCGGTTGCGCATTGCAACCAAACGGTTGGTGTCTGACATATGGGAAACCGATTCGGTTGATGATCCAACCGAATCCGGTTTTGGTTTCTGTGTGGAATTTTTGTGAAATTTTGAAATATATCTTAGAGGGTTCTCTAACCTTCCTGTTTGTTCTAACACTCTCATATGGTCTTATATTTGTGATTTCTACAGAGAATTATTGTAGGGAGCTCGAGTGGGGTGGAAATTCCAATTAACCCGCTTGTTACGAAGTTTTGTGAAAGGAACGAGAAGAAGAAGGTTAAGTATAGTGTGAAGACGGAAGCAAATGCTAATTTAAAATTCAAAAATCTCACCGACGGAGTGAAACATGCTTTTGTCGAAGTTACAACATAGGACATGTTTGGTTCCGAGGGTGATTGATTGGGATTTATTTGAGGAATGTGATTGTGCAGATGAGTTAAGAGAGATGATGCGAACGTCTTATGTATATCCAGGAGATGGAGATTCGTTCAATGATTTGTCATGGGAAAGAGCATTCAGTGTCAATGAAGAGGTCTATCGAGAATGGTGTATGGAATTCTTTTCAGCCATGTATTTTGAAAGAAAGGTGGATGTTCAAATTTGATGTCGGAGATTTGTATTTGGTTTAGGCTTTGTGGAAGGGATCATGCTTACGTTGCCGCCTTTTGGTGTAGCTCTTGGTTTGTATGAGCCACATGAGGTTAATCATCGATTATTTGAAACTCACTTTTCTAGACTTCAGAGGTTTGAAAAAGATTATCCTAGTATTCCCGCTTATTGGAATCAAGTGGGAGATCCTACTTGTGCTAGGAGGAATGCTTCAACCATCAGGAATCCGTTGATGAGGATACTTCACAAGTTGATTGTGACCGGGCCATTTAATAGATTTGGAAGCAGAGACAAATGTCAGAAACCGGACTTATGGATTATGAAGTTGCTGGAAGAAACTAAGGACGGTAATGCCATTTGGCAGATAGCCGAATATTTGTCTAGGAGAGCCCCGGAATCAAGAGCAACAGTAACATTTGTGGAGGACATTTTGTGACAAGATTGGCGAAGAATCTTGGGTATTATGTTGATGAGGAATTGGCTAAGTGTGGAGAGCCAAAGCATTGTGAAACGTGGACTGCGAAAGGTTTTGGTAATGCTTTGAACAGGAGACTGGGAACCGTAGGGTTATGGGTTGAACCAAGATCACAACAGCAACCACCACTACAGCAAGGTAACATACCAATGGAGAACGTGCAAATGGATACGTCCAGTAGTTTTGATTCAGGTTGGGGAGAGTGGAACCAACATCTAGATGAGATTCAATGTAGGGATGTGTGGAGAGATTCGATGATGTTAAGAAACAACTACATCAATGATTATTCGATGCCTATCTTTCATCACATGGCTCGAGAAGCCAATTATGAGTTGCCACCCTACAATCCACCAAATGTTCCACCGTATCCTTTTCCTTACACTTCTTATCACGGACCCTATCCGTATCCATATCACGGTACGCACCGTTTCCTGATCCAATACCCCCATATGGTCGATTACCTGAAGTTGGAGGAACAAGCTATGAAGTTGAAGGATCATCATCAGGAGTTGGAGGTAAGAAGAAAAAGAGGAGAGTTCGTTCAGAAATCATAGACGAAAACTACGTAACCGAAAGTGATGATGATGAGTACGATGATGAAGAAGGAGAAGACATGAGCGAGGATGACGAGTGATTATGGATCATTCGTGAATTTTGGTTTCAAAAACAATGGTCATGATGTGTTTTTAAACAATTTCTATCTTTTGGTCTATTTCTTTAGGATATTTGGCGTACTTTGTTTGGTTTTATATAGTTTTAGTAGTTTTGTTTTGTTTTGTGCATTGCGTGTTGCAGTTTATGTTTGCAGGATGGATGTGTTGGAAGCTTATTGATGGTCAAATGTTTCGAGTTGGATAACTCACAGGCTTGCTAATGACCCAATGTGCATATTGCATATTCTATCCCGTGGTATCTTTTAACTATTTATTTTTCCCATTTTCTTTACTTAGAAGTTCAATTTTCATTACATTGAGGACAATGCAAAACTTAAGTATGGGGGAGGGAAGAAAATAGGAAAAATGGTACGTATTTTTTATTTTTTTTTAGATAACTTTTGGATGCAAGTGATTAGAAGAAATTCGCCCTTGATGGTCTAATGGTTTTCACGCGTTATTGATAATTAAAAAAAAAAACATAACTTGGGATTTCAATGGAAAAATGAGGTTTTTGAAAATTTTTGGATTTGAACCAAATTACTGAAGTAATTCATTTTGGATTCGATAGCATTTTCTAGCATGCATAATAGTTTTTTTCCCACATTTTTGTGAGGTTTCTTTTTGTATAAAACACATCTTTTGTTTTATATTTGCTATGAGTGTGCCGGTGATTGTGTCGATTTTAGAACTTGTACTAGTTATGCATTACGGTTAAAATCACCTTCGAGTGATCTAAATATTTTCAAATGATAAGAGGCACCTTAGGAATAAAACCCAAATGGCCTTCTGTTTTCATATCATGATATATTAGCTAGCCACATTGGTTAGTTAACCACCCACATGGAACCATTTTGTTAGTGCTCATTTTTAGCACTAGATACCCCTAGTTACACCTTCTGAGCCATTCCTTTCCATTTTTGTTACATCTAGAAAAATACAAAAATATTTTACACTTTTTAACTTTAGCCTACCCTTGTCGATGTCTAAATGGTTGGTTGCTAGTTGCTTGGTTGTTGGATTGTTTTTTATGATTATGAGTTAGCCGCACTTTGCCATTCGTGTGTGCCATTCCGACAAAGATGAAGGATGCATACTTCTTATTTGTATTTTTGTGGTGATGCTTATACGAAGTGTGGGGGAGATGTGATGTACGTAAAAAAAAAAATAAAAAAAAAATAAAAAAAAAAAAAAAAATTTATAGCCAGCGAGCTATATGAAGGATATTGATTAGCCAATGAGCTAAATTGAGTTATACATATTTACGGAGAATCGATATGTGAAGAGGAGTAATAATCATTTTTGGGTTTGCGGATTGTTTGGTAACTAGCAACATAGGTATTAGACTTGACTTCATTTTTATTTTAAAACCAATTTCATAAACTATCCCATGCCTTATCTATACCTATTATGAACCCTAAGCCTATCGTTATAACCCGAATAAAAGACCTCTTTGATGAATTTATTTTCTTTGTTTTGATACTTGTACAAGCTTATGGTAAAAAGCATTGATCATGACTAGGCATTGAGTGATTTACATATACCCACCAATATATGAGTGTTGAGTGAAATCTTAAAGCCATTCGTGAGGTATCCTAGTTATGTTATCTAAAGTGTTTGGTTCATTTTTAGAAGATTTTCACATATTATAAGCAAAATAATAATTATCTTTATTGGTAATTGTTACATTTTACGGAACCATGGTGTTATGGACCATTGAAATCAATCTTTGCAAATGTTAGACCTACTCGAGGGCTGAGAACTCTAATGGAGTCGTTTTAAAAGATTTATCATTCGATTTATATAAATATCGAGTTTACAAAATGAGGTCCCAGATGGTTCCAAGTTTACAAAATACATTAAATTGGTTTTGAATGATAATAAAATTTATAGCCTTCTTGATCTAGTCCTTGCTCTTCCGTGCGACTTCCGACATTATGGACACGAAATACATGCTTAAAAGCTGTCAACACAAAGGTTGAGTGAATTCATAGAGTTTGTTTGATGGTTGAACACATTATGTTTGTAGTGTGAGTTATAAATTCACACCAATGGTTTGAAAACCAAAGCAGTTATTATTAGACTAAGCATCATGCAATCAAGGCGTTAACGTGTTCCAAAATTAATTGGAGAAAATGTCGGTGCGTGCCCTATCGGTAAAATTGCCATTTTACCAATGTTACTCAAATATAGTGCGTTTGTTTGCCTTTAATGGGGCCAACACAAACGGGATAAATCAATCCCAATAGATCTATTCACAATATTCGCGCCCACTCTCACATAGTGATTAATGATTCATGATTAAGGGACTTAAGTTTGGCAAATGCGGAAACTTAGTGCTAATAACAATCAGATAAGTATATAGTTTGAAAGCAATGTGTTCGGTTTAAAATAAAGCATGTATCTCCCCCAAGGGTTTGTAAAACAATTAAGTAATAGAAAGTGGGGCTATGAACTCACCTCAAAGTAAATGATAGCAAATGTATAATGAGAATGATGGATATGCCGTGGAACTTCTCTGAGCAACCTAAAATAGAATGTTGCGACTTAGGTTTGGAATAATGTTTAGGAAAACATAAACCATCCTATATATATCTCTATGTTGATCATGATGTAGTACATGGTATTTGTGTATGATGTTTATAGAAATGGTTTAGTTGTGAAAACATGTTTAGTTTATAGATATCGTACTACCGTTCGGGCCATCATAATTCGAGAGGTCATGCAAGATGGCGCTCGAGGAGCTAGGACACTTTAAATCGTAAATCCAAAGAACTCGTCGATCGTTTTACTCAAATGAAACCCCTCACATGAAGCTCCCTAGTTTTGTAGCACTTAGTAGATAAAACATAGATTTTGAGTGAAGATTGTTATATAAATAAGTTTATCATGTTTTTACAAGTATCTAGTTTTACAAGTTCTCGTCGTTTTCATAAATATGATCACCTTAGTTAACGGTCTTGGGTAAACAAGCCTTAAGGCTTTAGCCATGGCCTTGCCGTGACTTTGGTCTTGACTACCATGGTCTTGAGACTTAGCTTTGACCTTAGCCGTAGCCGTGGTCTTGGCTTATGGCCATTAGGCCTCTTGGTTTGCTTTTAGTTGTGACAAAAGTATAGTCATGAGACTATATTCTGGCAGTTCGCTTTTGAAAGATTTTGGCCTATTTATGCGTTTTCAAGGTCCGAGCTTCATTGATATTGAAGGAAAACGTCGTTCGGACAACTTTCGTGTTTTAACTTTTGATGATTCGGACCGAAGTACCACTTTTAAAAAGACAGAACAAAAATGACTTATACATGGTAGTTTTGGCGTTTAGGTTTCGCTTAACTTCTTTTGCTTATAACTTTTGACTCGTTTGTCCGTTTTGGGTGATTCAAATTGCTATGTTTACCTTTTATCTTGTCTACCATATTATGTAAGTTAGAAAGTCCTTATGTTACTGATTTTAATGGTCTCACATGTGTAGAATATGACTAGTTTACTAGTTTGTTACTTTTATGACAATATGTGAATTAAAACAAGTGATTGAGTATATGTACATCATGAATCAACATAGTAACTATATATATAGCATGAAATAGTTAAGATTATGAATAATAAAGATGAGATGATGGTGGTGATAAGTTGCTTACAACTTTTGTCTTTCAATAAGAAAGGAGTAACTTAGTAAGGATAGGACTTTGATTGATCGCTTAAGATTTTGGATTGAGCTAGCTTTCCACACCTTTGCACCCTTGCAAACTTGAAGAGTTGGTGATGAAGTACTAAGTGACTTGAGTGGATTTAAACTCAAGAAGATCACTTAAACTTGCTAGAGATTTGATGTAGAAGCTTGATCTTTGGAACTTCCTTGCATAAACTTGGAGTTTATGGATCAAATGATGGAAGATATGTATGATTTGTGATATGAACGACCCAAAACAGATTGTGAGGGTTCTTAGGATGCATATCACTTGCTATTTATAGGAGGGTAAGTTTGGTTAACCATATATTGGGTTAAATATTAACCATGGTTAAGTTAGGACACTTGTAAAGATCTAAATGAACCATGGTTAGGATGATGCCACCAAAATGATGACCCCCCCTAAGTCGGCCATATAGTGATAAGATGACTTAGGTGGATAGTTTTGATCTTATCTTGAGTTTAGAGCATGATTTGGTTCCGTTAAATGCCAACCGTAAGTCGTTAAGCCATAAAGCGTAAAACCGGTATCGTAAAATATGAAACTTGTAGGAATGATGAGACTCATCATTATACTCCATATAAAAATATAAAATGGGTGATAAGTCTCATTGGGTGCAAAACGCCGCTTAAAGTCGGAAATACGGGTCAAAAACGCGTAATTCGCAGTTTATCGGAAAAGAACGAAATTTCGTGGAAACGACCGTGAATTTATTTAGAGTAGACTAAAATTAGTCTAAAAGTGATATGAGATGTCAAAATGTGGTTTTAGTCATACGCGGGATAACTTAAAGTTATTCGTGAAGTTTAAAAGTTCGCGATTTAAGCAAAATGTAGAACGTACAAGGTTAATTCCTTTATGGTCAAAGGAGGAGGAAATATGTTTGACTTTTCCAAAAATGTAAAAGTGTCAAAAACATATTAGAAACACAGTCTGAGAATCGTTAAGTCCGGATGTAAGTAGAATTGTTTAAAACGTAAGTTTAGTTTTGTTCTGCTATTTGGGCTTATTTGGTAATATTAAAATAATAAATCTTAAAATTCTCAAATTAATCATGAGTGATCTAAAATTTATCGATGCGAGGAAAATTGTCGAGTTGATTTTCGTTATGCGTGATGTTTAAGCGGTGGACCGTCTAAAACGAAACTTTAAAACGATGTTTACTTAATAATTTTGCGAAAATGATCTAACGATGGTCGAACTCTCGGGTTATTACTAAAATAATTTATCTTACGAGAATGTGGATTAAAAATTTTATGGGATGAATAGTGAAAGTGAATAGTAAAAGTGAATAGTAAATTCTAGTAAAAAATGAAAAGTAACCTAAAAATGCGGGTGGTTACAGTCTCACCCCTTAATGGAATTCGTCCGAATTCAATGTGTGTTATCCGATGTTGAATTGTCTAGGAAATGTGGATGTATCGCCAAATTCTAATCTTTGTGTTCTCAAGTTTCTTGTCATAGAATGTATTATGTACCATGTGGCTTAAGTTGATAATCTAAAGGGTTTTGTTAAAATCTTATAGAGTCCAATATACCTAAAGTTTGGCTTTTCCCGATTCTCAAAATGAATCATATCTTATTATATCGAGGCTATCAATAAAACCTTAATTTCTAACATGGAGTTTTTGGTGATAGTGTGCGGCATGGAGCCTAATTTGTATTTGTATGGTTTCCTTAGTTGTTTCGTGGGTGATCTCTGAACACCTTAATCCATCAAATGGTTAACTAACACTTTCGTCTATATAGTGCCTCAAAATGGAATAGTTTTGTTGTTGTTAGGGTAACTGTTGTTAATCAAAGGTGTAAGATATTGTTGATGTGAAATGGTTTGTAATGATGTGATAATAATTGTTGTAGGAAAGTCTTGCTAGTGGCAAGTGGTTATCCAAACCATTTCCAAAGTTGATCATGTCTTAGGTGGTTTCGGGATGAAGGCTATATCGTATAGTGTTTATGTCTACTAGTGTTTGAAAGAAACGTGGTATTGTGAAGTTTTACATACTGAATTTCAATGGGGTTCAGATAATGATGTGATATGTTGACGATTAGAAGAGTGTAGCGTACGCTTACCATTATTCTTAGGTAGAGATGTCAAGTTTGTTTTAAAATCAAAAGTGAATGACGGAATGATATCCTTGAAATCTAATCAGGCTAGTACTTCTAAAGAATGACGAGAAGATTTGATGACTATCCCAAGATAGTAGTTCGGATTATCTCATGTATGAAAATTTCAAGAATGAAATTAGGTAGTATAAATAAGATGTTAAGATTTTCTTTGAGTGGTAAGACACTATCGTGTCTCTAGATCTTTTAATGAATTGTGGTGGTTTATCGAGTTTAAGTAGGAAATTAACCGAATATAACCCTTGTATAACTATTCTCGAGTGTTTGAAAATTTAAGTCGAACATAGTTAATCGGACCATGTTCCACTATCCCAAGGTTAAATATAGGTGATTAGGCTATATTTAGCCGAGGTTTGATAAATTTTCCAAATACCTAAATTAGGTATACTTGTGATATGTCCATAGTTTTTGAGAAATTGTCCACTAAGAAAGGCGATATCAAACCATTCAGTTGCAAGTCCTGGCCATAAAAGACTTGTAACCTATGTTTTCACATTCCATTGCATAGAAGATAGTATGGGTAGATACGTGTGGAAAGGAAATCTTAAGTAATTCTAAAATAGTCCATACTTGGCTAGAATCACGAACCTTTAACAATGAAGGTTTCGAGAAGAGAATTTTGATGAATGTAGAGAAAGTTCTTGAACTTGACTTTTGTAGATGATGAGTCGGTTTATCTTTTAGAAATCCCATTTCTTGTATTTCCATTAGGAAATTGATAGACTGTGACGGGTTTCATGTAAAACAATATCATATAATGTTTATAAGATAATTTTAGAGACTATTGTATAACTTACAATATCGAGGAGTAGTTGAGACCATTGTGCAACTCACAATGTTCGAGAAATGTTGAGACCATTGTGTAACTCACAATGTCTAGGAAATAATAGAGACCATTGTGCAACTCACAATGTCTAAGAGATGATGGAGAGATCATTGTGTAACCCACAATGTCTTGAGAAATAATAGAGAGATCATTGTGTAACCCACAATGTCTTGAGAAATAAATGAGACCACTGTAGGATTTATAGTGTCTGAGAAATAAATGAGACCACTATAGGATTTATAGTGTATGAGAATGTAATAGAGACCACTGTAGGATTTTTACAATGTAATTCGAGAATGTAATAGAGACCACCGTAGGGATAATCGAGAATGTAATAGAGACCATTGTATCTCACGGTGTCTTGAAAATGAATGAGACCATTGTATCTCACAATGTCTAGGAAGTAGGAAAGACCATTGTAGTCGGTTACAATGTCTTGGATAAAGTTTCGTAATCCTAAAATGCATGAGTAGATGCATGATGGGAGATTGGGAAAATATGATTGTGCCGTAATGCCTTAGAATAGGCATACGCAGATATGTTTAGTCTATTGTTTAGCTAAAATGATTGAAAATATGTCGAGTGTATATGTCAATATACTAGTATGTTTGTATAGCTTAAAATGCCTAAAAGTCACATAATCGTCGGAGGATGGAAGGCACGGAGAGCGGAAGGCTATAAAATGTTTTGTTTGTAAAAGTAGTTATAGTTTAAGTCTCAATTAGACCCGTTTCTCTATAAGCGTGGCTCGATACCAATCTGTAACACCCCAATTTCGTGATACGCAATGAATTCAAGCGGGTGTTACTTCATGGCACAACAGTCATAACAATAGAAAACGAACTCTAATGGAGTCGTTTTAAAAGATTTATCATTCGATTTATATAAATATCAGAGTTTACAAAAATGAGGTCCCAGATGGTTCCAAGTTTACAAAACACATTAAATTGGTTTTTGAATGATAATAAAATTTATAGCCTTCTTGATCTAGTCCTTGCTCTTCCGTGCCAGCTTCCGACATTATGGACCTGAAATACATGCTTAAAACTGTCAACACAAAGGTTGAGTGAATTCATAGAGTTTGTTTGATGGTTGAACACATTATGTTTGTAGTGTGAGTTATAAATTCACACCAATGGTTTGAAAACCAAAGCAGTTATTATTAGACTAAGCATCATGCAATCAAGGCGTTAACGTGTTCCAAAATTAATTGGAGAAAATGTCGGTGCGTGCCCTATCAGGTAAAATTGCCGTTTTTACCAATGTTACTCAAATATAGTGCGTTTGTTTGCCTTTAATGGGGCCAACACAAACGGGATTAAATCAATCCCAATAGATCTATTCACAATATTCGCGCCCACTCTCACATAGTGATTAATGATTCATGATTAAGGGACTTAAGTTTGGCAAATGCGGAAACTTAGTGCTAATAACAATCAAGATAAGTATATAGTTTGAAAGCAATGTGTTCGGTTTAAAATAAAGCATGTATCTCCCCAAGGGTTTGTAAAACAATTAAGTAATAGAAAGTGGGGCTATGAACTCACCTCAAAGTAAATGATAGCAAATGTATAATGAGAATGATGGATATGCCGTGAGAACTTCTACGAGCAACCTAAAATAGAATGTTGCGACTTAGGTTTGGAATAATGTTTAGGAAAACATAAACCATCCTATATATATTCTCTATGTTGATCATGATGTAGTACATGGTATTTGTGTATGTTTATAGAAATGGTTTAGTTGTGAAAACATATTTAGTTTATAGATATCGTACTACCGTTCGGGCCATCATAATTCGAGGTCATGCGATGGCGTTCGAGGAGCTAGGACACTTTAAATCGTAAATCAAAGAACTCGTCGACACGTTTTACTCAAATGAAACCCTCACATGAAGCTCCCTACTTTTGTAGCACTTAGTAGATACAACATAGATTTTGAGTGAAGATTGTTATATAAATAAGTTTATCATGTTTTACAAGTATCTAGTTTTACAAGTTCTCGTCGTTTTCATAAATATGATCACCTTAGTTAACGGTCTTGGGTAAACAAGCCTTAAGGCTTTAGCCATGGCCTTGCCGTGACTTTGGTCTTGACTACCATGGTCTTGAGACTTAGCTTTGACCTTAGCCGTAGCCGTGGTCTTGGCTTATGGCCATTAGGCCTCTTGGTTTGCTTTTAGTTGTGACAAAAGTATAGTTATGAGACTATATTCTGGCAGTTTCTGTTTTGAAAGATTTTGGCCTATTTATGCGTTTTCAAGGTCCGAGCTTCTTTGATATTGAAGGAAAACGTCGTTCGGACAACTTTCGTGTTTTAACTTTTGATGATTCGGGACGAAGTACCACTTTTAAAAGACAGAACTCAAAATGACTTATACATGGCGTTTTGGCGTTTAGGTTTCGCTAACTTCTTTTGCTTATAACTTTTGACTCGTTTGTCCGTTTGGGTGATTCAAATTGCTATGTTTACCTTTTATCTTGTCTACCATATTATGTAAGTTAGAAAGTCCTTATGTTACTGATTTTAATGGTCTCACATGTGTAGAATATGACTAGTTTACTAGTTTGTTACTTTTATGACAATATGTGAATTAAAACAAGTGATTGAGTATATGTACATCATGAATCAACATAGTAACTATATATATAGCATGAAATAGTTAAGATTATGAATAATAAAGATGAGATGATGGTGGTGATAAGTTGCTTACAACTTTTGGCTTTCAATAAGAAAGGAGTAACTTAGTAAGGATAGGACTTTGATTGATCACTTAAGACTTGGATTGAGCTAGCTTTCCACACCTTGGCACCCTTGCAAACTTGAAGAGTTGGTGATGAAGTACTAAGTGACTTGAGTGGATTTAAACTCAAGAAGATCACTTAAACTTGCTAGAGATTTGATGTAGTAGCTTGATCTTTGGAACTTCCTTGCATAAACTTGGAGTTTATAGATCAAATGATGGAAGATATGTATGAATTGTGATATGAACGACCCAAAACAGATTGTGAGGGTTCTTAGGATGCATATCACTTGTTATTTATAGGAGGGTAAGTTTGGTTAACCATATATTGGGTTAAATATTAACCATGGTTAAGTTAGGACACTTGTAATGATCTAAAGGAACCATGGTTAGGATGATGCCACCAAAATGATGACTCCCCCTTAGGTCGGCCATATAGTGATAAGATGACTTAGGTGGATAGTTTTGATCTTATCTTGAGTTTAGAGTGAGTTTTGGTTCCGTTAAATGCCAACCGTAAGTCGTTAAGCCATAAAACGTAAAACCGGTATCGTAAAAATATGAAACTTGTAGGAATGATGAGACTCATCATTATACTCCATATAAAAATATAAAATGGGTGATAAGTCTCATTGGGTGCAAAAACGCCGCTTAAAGTCGAAATACGGGTCAAAAACGCGTAATTCGAGTTTATCGAAAAGAACGAAATTTCGTGGAAGCGACCGTGAATTTATTTAGAGTAGACTAAAATTAGTCTAAAAGTGATATGAGATGTCAAAATGTGGTTTTCGTCATACGCGGGATAACTTTACGAGTTATTCGTGAAGTTTAAAAGTTACGCGATTTAAGCAAAATGTAGAACGTACAAGGTTAATTCCTTTATGGTCAAAGGAGGAGGAAATATGTTTGACTTTTCCAAAAATGTAAAAGTGTCAAAACATATTAGAAACACAAAGCGAGAATCGTTAAGTCCGGATGTAAGTAGAATTGTTTAAAACGTAAGTTTAGTTTTGTTTTCTATTTGGGCTTATTTGGTAATATTAAAATAATAAATCTTAAAATTCTCAAATTAATCATGAGTGATCTAAAATTTATCGATGCGAGGAAAATTGTCGAGTTGATTTTCGTTATATGCGTGATGTTTAAGCGGTGGACCGTCTAAAGCGAAACTTTAAAACGATGTTTACTTAATAACTTTTGCGAAAATGATCTAACGATGGTCGAACTCTCGGTTATTACTAAAATAATTTATCTTACGAGAATGTGGATTAAAAATTTTATGGGAGATGAATAGTGAATGTGAATAGTAAAAGTGAATAGTAAATTCTCGAAAATGAAAAGTAACCTAAAAATGCGGGTGGTTCTGAGTCTCACCCCTTAATGGAATTCGTCCGAATTCAATGTGTGTTATCCGATGTTGAATTGTCTAGGGAAATGTGGATGTATGCGCCGAATTCTAATCTTTGCGTTCTCAAGTTTCTGGTCATAGAATGTATTATGTACCATGTGGCTTAAGTTGATAACCTAAAGGGTTTTGTTAAAATCTTATAGAGTCCAATATACCTAAAGTTTGGCTTTTCCCGATTCTCAAAACGAATCATATCTTATTATATCGAGGCTATCAATAAAACCTTAATTTCTAACATGGAGTTTTTGGTGATAGTGTGCGGCATGGAGCCTAATTTGTATTTGTATGGTTTCCTTAGTTGTTTCGTGGGTGATCTCTGAACACCTTAGTCCATCAAATGGTTAACTAACACTTTCGTCTATATAGTGCCTCAAAATGGAATAGTTTTGTTGTTGTTAGGGTAACTGTTGTTAATCAAAGGTGTAAGATATTGTTGATGTGAAATGGTTTGTAATGATGTGATAAGCTGTTGTTGTAGGAAAGTCTTGCTAGTGGCAAGTGGTTATCCAAACCATTTCCAAAGTTGATCATGTCTTAGGTGGTTTCGGGATGAAGGCTATATCGTATAGTGTTTATGTCTACTAGTGTTTGAAAGAAACGTGGTCTTGTGAAGTTTACATCTTGAATTTCAATGGGGTTCAGATAATGATGTGATATGTTGACGATTAGAAGAGTGTAGCGTACGCTTACCATTATTCTTAGGTAGAGATGTCAAGTTTGTTTTAAAATCAAAAGTGAATGACGGAATGATATCCTTGAAATCTAATCAGGCTAGTACTTCTAAGGAATGACGAGAAGATTTGATGACTATCCCAAGATAGTAGTTCGGATTATCTCATGTATGAAAATTTCAAGAATGAAATTAGGTAGTATAAATAAGATGTTAAGATTTTCTTTGAGTGGTAAGACACTATCGTGTCTCTAGATCTTTTAATGAATTGTGGTGGTTTATCGAGTTTAAGTAGAAATTAACTCGAATATAACCCTTGTATAACTATTCGAGTGTTTGAAAAATTTAAGTCGAACATAGTTAATCGGACCATGTTCCACTATCCCAAGGTTAAATATAGGTGATTAGGCTATATTTAGCCGAGGTTCGATAAATTTTCCAAATACCTAAATTAGGTATACTTGTGATATGTTCATAGCTTTTGAGAAATTGTCCACTAAGCAAAGGCGATATCAAACCATTCGGTTGCAAGTCCCGCCATAAAAGACTTGTAACCTATGTTTTCACATTCCATTGCATAGAAGATAGTATGGGTAGATACGTGTGGAAAGGAAATCTTAAGTAATTCTAAAATAGTCCATACTTGGCTAGAATCACGAACCTTTAACAATGAAGGTTTCGAGAAGAGAATTTTGATGAATGTAGAGAAAGTTCTTGAACTTGACTTTTGTAGATGATGAGTCGGTTTATCTTTTAGAAATCCCATTTCTTGTATTTCCATTAGGAAATTGATAGATCGTGACGGGTTTCATGTAAAACAATATCATATAATGTTTATAAGATAATTTTAGAGACTATTGTATAACTTACAATATCGAGGAGTAGTTGAGACCATTGTGCAACTCACAATGTCTTGAGAAATAGTTGAGACCATTGTGTAACTCACAATGTCTAGAAATAATAGAGACCATTGTGCAACTCACAATGTCTAAGAAATGATGGAGAGATCATTGTGTAACCCACAATGTCTTGAGAAATGATGGAGAGACCAGACTCACAATGTCTTGAGAAATGATGAGAGACCATTGTGTAACCCACAATGTCTTGAGAAATAAATGAGACCATTGTGAGGATTTATAGTGTCCGAGAAATAGATGAGACCACTATAGGTTTTATAGTGTATGAGAATGTAATAGAGACCCCGTAGGATTTCTGAGTGTCACGAGAATGTAATAGGATTTTGTAGGATGATGTCGAGAATGTAATAGAGACCATTGTATCTCACGGTGTCTTGAAAATGAATGAGACCATTGTATCTCACAATGTCTAGGAAGTAGGAAAGACCATTGTAGTCGGTTACAATGTCTTGGATAAAGTTTCGTAATCCTAAAATGCATGAGTAGATGCATGATTGGGAGATTGGGAAAATATGATTGTGCCGTAATGCCTTAGAATAGGCATACGCAGATATGTTTAGTCTATTGTTTAGCTAAAATGATTGAAAATATGTCGAGTGTATATGTCAATATACTAGTATGTTTGTATAGCTTAAAATGCCTAAAAGTCACATAATCGTGCGGAGGATGGAAGGCACGGAGAACGGAAGGCTATAAAATGTTTTGTTTGTAAAAGTAGTTATAGTTTAAGTCTCAATTAGACCCGTTTCTCTATAAGCGTGGCTCGATACCAATCTGTAACACCCCAATTTCGTGATACGCTGTGAATTCAAACGGGTGTTACTTCATGGCACAACAATCATAACAATAGAAAACGAACTCTAATGGAGTCGTTTTAAAAGATTTATCATTCGATTTATATAAATATCGAGTTTACAAAATGAGGTCCCAGATGGTTCCAAGTTTACAAAATACATTAAATTGGTTTTGAATGATAATAAAATTTATAGCCTTCTTGATCTAGTCCTTGCTCTTCCGTGCGACTTCCGACATTATGGACACGAAATACATGCTTAAAACTGTCAACACAAAGGTTGAGTGAATTCATAGAGTTTGTTTGATGGTTGAACACATTATGTTTGTAGTGTGAGTTATAAATTCACACCAATGGTTTGAAAACCAAAGCAGTTATTATTAGACTAAGCATCATGCAATCAAGGCGTTAACGTGTTCCAAAATTAATTGGAGAAAATGTCGGTGCGTGCCCTATAGGTAAAATTGCCGCTTTTACCAATGTTACTCAAATATAGTGCGTTTGTTTGCCTTTAATGGGGCCAACACAAACGGGATTAAATCAATCCCAATAGATCTATTCACAATATTCGCGCCCACTCTCACATAGTGATTAATGATTCATGATTAAGGGACTTAAGTTTGGCAAATGCGGAAACTTAGTGCTAATAACAATCAGATAAGTATATAGTTTGAAAGCAATGTGTTCGGTTTAAAATAAAGCATGTATCTCCCCCAAGGGTTTGTAAAACAATTAAGTAATAGAAAGTGGGGCTATGAACTCACCTCAGAGTAAATGATATCAAATGTATAATGAGAATGATGGATATGCCGTGAGAACTTCTACGAGCAACCTAAAATAGAATGTTGCGACTTAGGTTTGGAATAATGTTTAGGAAAACATAAACCATCCTATATATATTCCTATGTTGATCATGATGTAGTCAATTATCATTTGATGTTTATAGAAAGGTCTTTAATATGTGAAAACATATTTAGTTTATAGATATCGTACTACCGTTCGGGCCATCATAATTCGAGAGGTCATGCGATGGCGTCGAGGAGCTAGGACACTTTAAATCGTAAATCCAAAGAACTCGTCGACACGTTTACTCAAATGAAACCCTCACATGAAGCTCCCTACTTTTGTAGCACTTAGTAGATACAACATAGATTTTGAGTGAAGATTGTTATATAAATAAGTTTATCATTTTAATAAGTATCTAGTTTTACAAGTTCTCGTCGTTTTCATAAATATGATCACCTTAGTTAACGGTCTTGGGTAAACAAGCCTTAAGGCTTTAGCCATGGCCTTGCCGTGACTTTGGTCTTGACTACCATGGTCTTGAGACTTAGCTTTGACCTTAGCCGTAGCCGTGGTCTTGGCTTATGGCCATTAGGCCTCTTGGTTTGCTTTTAGTTGTGACAAAAGTATAGTTATGAGACTATATTACTGGCGGTTCTGTTTTTGAAAGATTTTGGCCTATTTATGCGTTTTCAAGGTCCGAGCTTCTTTCATATTGAAGGAAAACGTCGTTCGGACAACTTTCGTGTTTTAACTTTTGATGATTCGGACCGAAGTACCACTTTAAAAGCGAGAACTCAAAAAACTTATACATGGCGGTTTGGCGTTTAGGTTTCGCTAACTTCTTTTGCTTATAACTTTTGACTCGTTTGTCCGTTTGGGTGATTCAAATTGCTATGTTTACCTTTTATCTTGTCTACCATATTATGTAAGTTAGAAAGTCCTTATGTTACTGATTTTAATGGTCTCACATGTGTAGAATATGACTAGTTTACTAGTTTGTTACTTTTATGACAATATGTGAATTAAAACAAGTGATTGAGTATATGTACATCATGAATCAACATAGTAACTATATATATAGCATGAAATAGTTAAGATTATGAATAATAAAGATGAGATGATGGTGGTGATAAGTTGCTTACAACTTTTGGCTTTCAATAAGAAAGGAGTAACTTAGTAAGGATAGGACTTTGATTGATCACTTAAGACTTTGGATTGAGCTAGCTTTCCACACCTTGGCACCCTTGCAAACTTGAAGAGTTGGTTATAAAGTACTAAGTGACTTGAGTGGATTTAAACTCAAGAAGATCACTTAAACTTGCTAGAGATTTGATGTAGTAGCTTGATCTTTGGAACTTCCTTGCATAAACTTGGAGTTTATAGATCAAATGATGGAAGATATGTATGATTTGTGATATGAACGACCCAAAACAGATTGTGAGGGTTCTTAGGATGCATATCACTTGCTATTTATAGGAGGGTAAGTTTGGTTAACCATATATTGGGTTAAATATTAACCATGGTTAAGTTAGGACACTTGTAAAGATCTAAATGAACCATGGTTAGGATGATGCCACCAAAATGATGACTCCCCCCCTAGGTCGGCCATGGTAGTGATAAGATGACTTAGGTGGTTAGTTTTGATCTTATCTTGAGTTTAGAGCAAGTTTTGGTTCCGTTAAATGCCAACCGTAAGTCGTTAAGCCATAAAACGTAAAACCGGGTATCGTAAAAATATGAAACTTGTAGGAATGATGAGACTCATCATTATACTCCATCTAAAAATATAAAATGGGTGATAAGTCTCATTGGGTGCAAAAACGCTGCTTAAAGCTGGAAATACGGGTCAAAAACGCGTAATTCGCAGTTTATCGGAAAAGAACGAAATTTCAAGGAAACGACCGTGAATTTATTTAGAGTAGACTAAAATTAGTCTAAAAGTGATATGAGATGTTAAAATGTGGTTTTCGTCATACGCGGGATAACTTTAAAGTTATTCGTGAAGTTTAAAAGTTACGCGATTTAAGCAAAAATGTAGAACGTACAAGGTTAATTCCTTTATGGTCAAAGGAGGAGGGAAATATGTTTGACTTTTCCAAAAATGTAAAAGTGTCAAAAACATATTAGAAACACGGTCTGAGAATCGTTAAGTCCGGATGTAAGTAGAATTGTTTAAAACGTAAGTTTAGTTTTGTTCTGTATTTGGGCTTATTTGGTAATATTAAAATAATAAATCTTAAAATTCTCAAATTAATCATGAGTGATCTAAAATTTATCGATGCGAGGAAAATTGTCGAGTTGATTTTCGTTATCGCGTGATGTTTAAGCGGTGGACCGTCTAAAGCGAAACTTTAAAACGATGTTTACTTAATAACTTTTATGAAAATGATCTAACGATGGTCGAACTCTCGGTTATTACTAAAATAATTTATCTTACGAGAATGTGGATTAAAATTTTTATGAATAGTGATGAATAGTGAATAGTGAATAGTAAAAGTGAATAGTAAATACTTCTCGAAAATGAAAAGTAACAAGGAGGAAAAATGCGGGTTGTTACATGTTGGAATGTGATTAATCATAATAATGTTCTCAAAATGTGATGCATGTATATATGATCTTGTTTAAATGAGTTTGTTGGAAAAATACTAGTCTTGGATTGATTTGTTAATAAAACATGTTTTAAGAAAAAGGACCGAAAGGATTTCTCTTGTGTTTTATTCCAAAAGTGTAGTGACAAACTAGTATGGGGTATGGTGATTGACAACCACCATGTTTTGCTTATTAAAACAAGACTAGGAACATTTTCATCACGAAGGGTCGAAAGATTCGTAAGAACAAATTTAATGAGAACATGTTGCAAACAAATGGAAATTTTATAGGATAATCATTGGGATAAGGACCGAAAGGATTACCTAAATGTTTTTGTTCTTAGAATGATTTTCACAATCAAATACCATGGTTGGGGAATCACTTGCTTATGATTTGTGCATCATACTAAGAGTATACACCAAACCTTTATGAACACTATCTATGGTTAATTATAAGACTACACACAAGTATATATTTACATTCTTGATTCATATTTTCACTAGAACATTTATTTGAGGAATCCTTGACAAGCTTTCTTGTTAGAAACTTTTTAATCAAATCGATTTCAAACAAAAAATCCCTTGGGACGATCTCGACTTACCAAACTTTTCTATTGCGGACGAGTATACTTGCTCGTATGTGTTAATAGGTTAGACGGTTATTTCGTGATTATAAATTTTTAAAACTTGCACCAACCGAGCACATCAGACCTATACCTGACACCATTGGGAACTTATCACTATTGACTTTACTTTTTTTAGATGTCAACAAATTAGAAGGTCATGTTTCATCAAGCCTTGGGAATTGTAAAAACCTTATTGGGTTAAACCTTGAAGATAATAGACTAAGTGGAAAAATGTTGGTGTGGTTGGCCCAGCAGCAGGGTTAGATAATCAACTTCAGCATAAATGTGCAACTCTTCAGCAAAAACAAACAAACTGTTAGTAGTAACAAATACCACTAGGTGGTTACCGGATATCACTTGGAATCGTGTGATCACTTTTCAAAGTAAACTATTCGACCCTAATGCCTGGGTATCACGAATATCTACTTGGGATAAGACCAAATGCAGTTAGAGAATTAGGCACAATTCTATAACCCTTTTGCTTATAAGTATTTAGTGTTTTATGTGTGTACCTCATGCATGTTCAGATCTCCTATATATAGGAGGTTACTCTTGAGTTATTCCAATGGAATTATGAGTATTAATCGGCCCATTAATAGCCTCATAATTATCCCCATTATAGCCGTTAGTGGTTACCTGACCAATTAAGCGTGGTCATTAAGAAGTTGTAAGCGCCATTTAGCGATACTTTCCACTAGCGATACTTTCACTTG
>CM040241.1:1146438-1191038 GCA_022545495.1 Chrysanthemum lavandulifolium
TTTTCACTTGAATGAAGCCAATCGTGTACACTTCCATTCGGCATAAACTCATAAACCAGAGCTTTAAAATCATTTCCTTGAAATCAGCACTTGAACATGAAGTTATTATCTTCAACAAATTACGGTGCGAATATTCCGCCAAGCTTCACATTCTGCTAAAAAACTTTTGTGAGCTCCTGGATTTTCAAGACGTAGAACTTTGATTGCAACAAATTTGCCATCATCGGAATCGAGGATCCCTTTATAAACACAGCTGAATGCACCTTCTCCAATCAAATTTGCTGCAGAGAAGCCATCAGTAGCCTTGAGAAGTTGACTGTAAGAAACCTTAATGAACCGTTCACTACCTGATGACTCAGATGGTTGACTATTGCGTTTCTTCTTACACAAAAGATATACACAACATAATATTATGAGCAACGTCGGTGCACTCACGATGACTAATATGAAGAAAGGAAACCTTTTTTTCTTACTACCCGTCTCCTTGCATTTGGGTAACTCAAGTGTAACCAAACCACCACAAAGCTTATGGTTCCCAAAACTGAAAATGCGCTTGCATTGGCAAACACTCCTACAGTCGGTACTTCACCCTCAAAATCATTAAAGGATAGGTTCAAATATCCTAAGGTTTCCATTTTCTAAAAATTGTGGAATTTTGCCAGATAAATTATTTTCTGAAATGTCGAGTACCTCCAATCCTCCCAGGAACTTAATGAAGATGGTATCATGCCTTGAAATTGGTTGCCACTAAGGTATAACTTTGTAAGGCTAACACACTCACCAAGGCTACTAGTAATGGGCCTGATAAACTATTGTAAGATAAATCAAGACCGCTCAACATCTTGAGGTCTTTAATCTCTGACGGAATGGAACCAGAAAAGCGGTTTTGAGAAAGATCTAAAAAATAATTTAGTGATGGAAGTTGAAAAAGCTGTTTGGGTATGTTTCCAGTGAGTCTATTGCCTGAAAGGTATAACTCATTAAGTTGTTTACAATTCCCAATGCTTGATGGAACATGACCTTCTAATTTGTTGTAATCTAAGTAAAGTTGTGTCAACAGTGATAAGTTCCCAATGGCATCTGGGATAGGCCCTGAAAATTGATTGCTATTTAGACCAAGAACTTGTAGCTTTTGAAGTTGGCATTGTGGGTTTCTACCCCATTAACTTAGGAGATCCACTCCACCATAGACTAATCATGGCTAATAATCATTATCATTTATTTAATTGATAACATAACTCAATCATTAAACAATTATTGCTATAATATTTAATTATTTTTTAGTTTTTATAATCATTCATTATGAATTTAAATGAGAAGTCATGTATATATTTTTTTAGTTTTTTATAATGCTTCATTTTAAATGAGAAGACATTAGAATATTTAAATGAGAAGTCATGTACATATATTTTTGGTCATGTACATATTTAAATGAGAAGTCTTAATGCCTTTAGTTTTTTAGTTTTTTATAATGCTTCGTAACTCAGTCATGTACATATTTTTATATTGAGAAGTGAGGTATGTTAATACTTAATAGGGAATATTTTATATTGTGATTTGGGTGATAACTATAATATTGAAATGGTAATTTGTCAAATAATATTTGAAATATCGATGTTAAAAACCATTGTTGATTGATATTTCTTTCTCTGTCATGAAACAATAATAACATACAACATGTAATGATCATCAATATATTCAGTCTACGTGAGTTGTCGACTTAAATATATGTCTTGCCATGCGGATGTGTCCATATTCTTGTACCTCCTCCATTGTGGGTGATTTGACGGGATTGGACAACTTTCATCTAATGTCACATTAATGTAATGATCACCCCTCACATGTGCAATCACAATGGGACCACTTGGTTGGGACCAGTTTGGACCGTACCAAAGCGGAAAAAATGTATAGCTTTGTTGCATGGATAAGAATATAACCGGCCGGTTATAAAGTGAAGCAATAACAAACCCTGTGTCTGGCATCAACATCCATTTTTCCTGCGGCGCACATCCAGTTCCCCTAAAATTCACAGAGTCCCGAACTCGTTGAAAGTCGACATTATGCCACATAGCCGTGTAATTTAGCTCGTTATTATCTAGCTCTTGCAACAAATCTTGGCGAATTCTTGTCCACATAGCCGTATAGAAAAATAAGTAATGTTAAAGACTTACGGGGTATTGCGACAACGATGTTCGAAGTTTCTCATAGTTTTCCGTGTACGATGTCCACGTTGGAGAATCTTGTAATAACTTCCACGCCGATTCAAAACGGTTCCAATCACGCTGCGAGCGAATAGTTTGTTTGCAATTCTTCAAAATATTTTGACTAATATGCCATCTACAAAGTAACTGATTGACTAATATGCCATCTACAAAGTAAGTGATTGCATATGCATGACCCTCTAGATTCACTGTAGGGTGGTGATTATGTTGATCACATACAACTCTTATCGTCCAATTATGATGTTCCAATGAATATTTACCTACCAACTCAAATGGACAATCTGTCTTTTTGGAACTAGTATTTGTACTTGATCCGGATCCGGGAGGTTTACCACCACGGTCGCACATAAGAACCAATTTATTCGTGAGACCATTTTTGCATTGCTTTGATCTTTTTGTGACAATGACAAAACCAAACGAGTATGCCGTATTTTTCACCCAATTCATCATATCTTCACGAGACCCAAAAACCTACAATTAAATTTATTTTTGTTGATGGTGAAGTGACAAATATTAATTTTACTAAACAAATATAAACATTTATTATGTATGGTTTATTGTACCTCATCAGTAAAAAAATGTGATGTCCATGTAGAAAATTGAGCTTCTTCCGTTCCATAAAAATAGTGAGCGTCGTCACCACCTGAATTTGAGTTTTCTTCATAAAAATAGTGAGCGTTGTCACCACTTAAATTTGAGTTTTCTTCGTAAAAATAGTGAGCGTTGTCACCACCTAAATTTGAGTTTTCTTCGTTAAAAAATAACATTTTTTTAATCAAAACAAACAAATTTCCTGCATTTATAAAGAGAAAAAAAATCATCATAAATATAAATAATAAACGAAAAACTAAATTTACTACGATATATACAAACGAAAAGCTGTTTTTTTTACGTTTTCGTCTGATTTTTTACGTTTTTTACGTTTTCGTCCGTTTCCTTATGTTGTCATCCGTTTTCGTCCATTTTTTACGTTTTCTTTCGTTTTTTTATGTTTTCGTCTGTTTTTTTATGATTTCGTCCGGTTTTTTCCGATTTCTTCTAATTTTTAACGTTTTCGTCCATTTACGTTTGCGTCTGTTTTTTTATATGTTTTGACCTTTTTTTTACGATTTCGACCCTTTTTTTACGTTTATGTTACATATTCGTCCGATTTTTACATTTTTGTCTATTCTTTTACGTTTTCGTCTATTTTTTTACGTTTTTCTCCGATTGTTTACGTTTTCGTCTGTTTTTTTTTTTACATTTTCGTCCATTTTTACATGTTTTTGTCTATTTTTTTTACCATTTCGTCTCAATTTTTACCTTTTCGTATGTTTTTTTACGTTTTTGTTTGTTTTTTACGTTTTCATTAGGGTTATTTTTTTTTATGTTTTAGTCCGTTTCCTTACGTTTTCGTCTGTTGTTTTACGTTTTAGTATGCTTCTTTACGTTTTCGTCCGTTTTTTACGTTTTCGTCTATCTTTTTACGTTTTCGTCTCAATTTTTTACGTTTTCGTCCGATTCTTTACATTTTCATCTGAATTTTGACGTTTTTTCCCTTTTTTTACGTTTTCATCTATTTTTACGGTTTTTAGGTTTCGTCGACAAAGCGTAAAAGCGACAACGATAAAACAGACGAAACGTAAAAGCGACAACGTAAAATGAACGAGAACGAAAACGGATGAAAACTATAATTTAGAAAGCGTAAAAAAAGAAAGAAATAGTAAAAAGCGTCCAAAAACGTAAAAAAAATATAAACGAAAGGACAAAAACGTAAGAAAACATAGTAAAACAGGCGAAAACGGACGAAAACGTAAAAATATGGACGAAAACGTAAAAAATGAAAAAAACCGTTAAAAAATAGACGAAAACGTAAAAAAGGGGAAAACGTAAGAAAATGGACGAAAGCGTAAAAAATTTGACGAAAACGTAAAAAAATAATGAAAATGTAAAAAGATGACGAAAATGTAACAAACAGACAAAAACGTAATAAAATGGACGAAAACACTAAAATTTAGTAGGTCAACCCGACCCAAACCATCTGACCCATGACCGTTAGACCCATTTCTAAAATTTAGTTGGAAATAAAAGAAAATGTTTTCCAACTAAACGCCACCCATAGATGACAGTAGAGATTTACTCACAAGATATTGAGGCTGCTGGGAGTTGGGACCTTTTGTGTGGTCATAGTATAAGTTTTGGTTAATGGGTAATTATTTGTGCATGATATATAATAGCCATATAATATAGTGATATGGGTAAATTTTGTATTAATTTTGGAGGGAAGTGGTTGTTTGTTTCTTTTGACCTGTTAGATCGTGGGTGGCCTGGGTCAAAAGGTAAAAGGCTGTTATATTTTGAACAGGGATCTAATGGGAAGATCTATATTAATTGTTCATGGACTTGACCAGAGAATATTGTGGGCCTGACATATCCTAGCCGGAAGACTATAGACATTTTGAAGTTTTATAACCATTTGATTTATATGGAAATGATGCATACATTACCATCTAGGGAATTGCCTACATTTTCTTTGAAAAATAGGGGAAAACAAAGGGTAAACATGTATTAGAGACTTACTGCAGGGACTAAACTATAACTTTTTTTAAATTTTACAAAGGAAATGTAGGCATCTTTTTTTTTAAAAAAAATTTAAAATTTTTAGAAAGGAAAACAAGGGGTAAACATGTTTTTTTTCTCTAATTTTTTAAAAATTTTAAAATTTTTACATTGTAACGTATGCATCATTTCCCCTTTATTTATAGCCATTGTTTTGGGTTTTGTAGCTATTGTTTTTTGTTTCTTAGCTTATGTATAGGGACTCATAGGCTTGTTTTGTTATTACGCATGTTTTGAGCATGTCATTTGGACTAGCTTATATGGGTATGTTATTATAAGTCTTGTATTTTTTTTATTATTATCATTGTTTTTGTGATTAATACATTTGCCAGAGATGATCCCTTTTTCCCAAAAAAATAAAATATAAATAATTTACCTTTTGAATATGTATATGCAAAGACTAAGAGCATATTTATACAATTATAACTTATACTTAAATTTAATCATCGTATCATTTCTCAATATTTTACAAGAAAAATACAATCAAGTTCACTTTTGAGCTAAAACAAATTTTTTTGTTTGAAGTGAATCAAAATGATTGGATTTAATTTGTTCAATTAATCATTTTATAGAAAACATCAATGATTTTTTTCAATGTTACATATAACATAGAGTAGTCAGCTTTTCATTTATTGGTCAAATGACACTTGTAATATATATGAAGAATGCAAATACGTAGTACTATAATGTAAACACCAACTGTGACACAAAAAATTTGTTATACTACATGTATAATGTAAACACCAACTGTTACACAAACAATTTGTTATACTACATGTTTTATAAGAACAATTTGTTATATTATTGTAATCACCAACCGTGACGCAAACAAATTATCGGGTTAAACAATTTGTTATCAAATGTGTGATAATCATATAGATCATAAGACAACAACACTAATGCATGATCTGGTTTAATCCAACATTATGCAACTCCGCAAAAGAACGTGACATGTTATACTCGAAGAGCACTAATTACCCATACATTCTAAGGCTCCCCACAGTGGATCGGTTGTGGGCTAGGTCGACCGACCGGTCGACCACTGTAGGGGTTGGGTGACCTTCGGTTGGGTGATAGAATTGGGACGAACTACTTCGAGTCCACAACCGAGTTAAAACTATTTTTTTTAAATTTTACCACTTTTACAACATTATTAATACCAACCTCAAACACAATTCTAAACACACAATATTTGAATTAAGTTTTTAATTATTGTTGTTATTAGTTTAAGAAAAACTTTATCACTTTTACAACATTAATTATTGTTGAATTAAGCTTCTAAACACACAATATTTGAATTAAGTTTCTAAACACACAATATTGTAATGTCTACGTTTTATTAGTTTAAGTTTTTAATTATTGTTGTAATGTTTAAGTATTTTTATTAATATTTGAATTAAAAAAAATCACATGTCACCATTGTGGCAACTAGGTCGTCGTCAGGTCGTCGGAGAGAGAAAGTTGATGTGGCAGGGTCGACCTAGGTCACCACTATGTGCATAAAGTTTGGCTAGCATATTACCATAAATTAGAAATGTAATTATATGATTTTACACTAAGAGGGTAAGGTATGGTCACTAACCCCCTACGCCGAACACGTGTGGCAAGGCTTTGTTTGAGCCAAAGACAAGGCCAAGCCACCATACCACCATCAAGGCGCGAGTGAAACCCGTGGCCTGCGCCTAAAACATTTTTTTGTTTTTATTTTATTTTAATTGGTTTGTATGTTTTAATTGGGTATGTTGTGTTTCAAAAGTGGAGTTTTGGCTTAAGTGACTAGTGAGGTGTATTTTGGTGTGTGAATAATAAAAGAAGTGAAAATGGGAAATATTGAGGTGGCTCTTTGGCTTGAGTCACCAACCTAGTGCTCTAAGATGGCAAGTTTGCTCATATTCATTCATTGAGATTTTGGAACTAAGCCATGCTTCCCAATATTTCACAATTGATTGAGTATAGTTGATTAGATTTTTGAACAACAATGTTCATTTTTGCTACTAATGTGTCAACGTTCTTGCCAAAGATTGAGAGAAAAAACAACAAACTTGCAAACAAATAATTGATGTTGAGCGAAGAAAAGAGTTGGTAAGGGCGTTCTTTTAAGGAATGTAGAAGAAAATCAGCTAATGTAAGTTTTTTTATTGTTTCCTTTTAGGGTTAAGTGGACATGTCCAACACAGCTCACTAGAATTCATACTACATTTTTATGTTTGTCTTGTGTTTTTCCCCTTCTTTTGTAGGTTATGGTGGTGGTGGTGAGTGATGGCGGTGGGTGGGTGGTAGTGAGTGGTGGTTGTGGTGGGTGGTGGTAAATGGTGGTGAGTGGTGGTCGTGGGTGGTTGGAGTGTTCGGTGGTGGTGCTGGTAGGTGGTGGTGTGTAGTAGTGGTGAGTGGTGGGTGGCGGCGGTGGGTGGTTGTTGGTGTTGGTGGTAGGTGGTGGTGGGTGGTGATGGTGATGATTGGTGGTGGTAGTAGGTGTTGGTGGTGGTAGTTGGTAGTGGTGGTGGTAGTGGTGGGAGGTGGTTGGTAGTGTAGGTGGTGGTGGTGAGTGGTTAGTGGTGGTGGTGGTATGTGGTAGCTATAGGTGGTATGTGGTGGTGGTGGTAGGTAGTGGTGGTAGGTGGTAGGTGGTAGGTGGTGGCGGTGGTAGGTGGTGGAGGATGAGATGATAATTTTTGTGTGGTTTAGTTAAGAGTTAAACTAAAAAAAATTAAAGAGTCACTTACATATATCGTCCTTGCATGTTAGTTAAAAATAATTAAAGTGTTAGTTATATAAATCCTTGTGGTTTAATATGGACTTAAAATGACTATTTACCCCTCACATGACACTCACATGGCTTTACTGGCGGGCAAAAATAACGGGTGTTAGCCATAATAGTCAGCTTGTAACAAAAAGTCTACTTTAAGGACATTTGCTAAAAATTCTTGTCGAGAGCGGCCAGCATTCCAAAAATTGAAACTTCATAAACGAAATTTGTAGTTTACCCTAAATTCAATCTTCATATCATTTAGCGAGTTATCCTATATGTTGCAAAACTATAATCAAGGTCACTTTTGGGTTGAATGGGTTGGGTAACCTATAAGTTCTGGCCCATTGTTTGCGTCATGGTTGGTGTTCATATTACACTTCTACTTCTTAGCTTTATTTCTATATAATATCACAATACTGCTACATTATCCGATTTAACACAACATTATGTTAGTCAACAAAAGAACAAGAGGCATTATACTCAATGAGCACTAATTACCGTACCTATGCAAAACTCAAGTTTGTGATTAACCAGAACCAAGTGAATGAATTTACAGTAAGATGGCAAGATTGCTACAAATCTAGTAAAAACTAAACAATGCACACAGCTACATATTCGTTCATTCCAATTACGAGCTTGCCATGCCTCCACTTATTCCCAATATTTAGTAGTGGAATAAGAATAGATTATCAACTTTTTGAGCAAGAGTGAAATACACTATTAGTCCCCAAGGTTTTTGGTAGATTTCACGTATAGTCTAAATCGGACAAAATTACACCAGTTCTCCCCACGTTTGAAATTTTGCTCTACGCTAGTCTAATATCCTAACGATGTTTAGTTTCTCTTGTTATCTCCAGTCACGTGCCAGGCACATGAGGGTAATTTAGTCATTTTTCTTTTTGTCATTTCATCTTCATCTTCTACATTGATGTGTTTTTGCGAGTTATCATATCCACATAAAAAAAATAATAAAAAAAATAAAAAAGACTTTGAAAATTATGAACTACTTAAACACACATTTAAATTAGTTAAACTTTTATAGAAACAATTCAAAGATCTACTAGAGCTTAAAACCATTTTGTACTTTAAATTCATATGAGTATGTTTTGAAACTTTTCTTTCTCGTCTGAAACCTCAACTTTGTTCTTCAAATTTATTTTTCATTTCTTTTCAGTAAACATCTTAAATATGGAAAACACCAAATTAAACACATAACAGTAGTATTCTTCAGCACAAAACTCAAATTAAAATGCACAACCCATATCATACATAATGAGGTGGTTGCACCCGCGCGTTGCGATGAGTGTTTTGCTTCTAGTTTTTATGTTTCCTGTGTTTTGTCATATGTTTGGTGCCTAAATTGTGTGCGGAAATCCTTATGTAAATGTGAATGTACTTTTTTTTGTTTATTGCTTTTGTCTACACATATGTGGGTTCTATTTTAAGTGGATGGCACTTGCACGTTGCGGCAACGCTTTTTGTTTTTATTTTATTTTTTTGCTCTTTGTGTCTAAATTGTATGCGAAAATATTTATGTATATCCTATAAGTAGTGCTTTTATTTGAACTTTGGACCGTTCATTGTGGGCTTGCGTGAGGCCCATTTCAATCTTTTTTATTATTTATAAAGTATAAAGTATCATATATTTTGTCAGCAAATAGTCTCTACACTATTTGTACACAAACTTTAGGTAGTTAAAGGATTTTTTTAAGTAAAATATTAAACTTCAACACTTTTTATAAAATCGTACACCAAAAGCATATCATTATTAAGCTCACATTCTTTGTAATCCAGATCTCTTCGTAACGGTATTTTTTTTATTAAAGAATTCGCTAGATATTTGACGAATGAAGTTTGATATATAAAAAAATCATAAATATTATCAAGTCTAGGCGGCTGATTAATCAGCGATTAATCGCTAGGCAAGGATTAACTGACCCGATTTTCAGTTAGCAGCCTTATTTAATCGATTTGGTAAAAAATCATTCAACATACCGGTTAATCGGATAAAAATAGGCCAATTCGGGCGTAAGTCAGCCAAATTGGAAAAACTCGGCTAAATCGAGCATATAGTTTCAAAATTTTATAATTTTATGTATTAAAAATCCAATACGATTAATCCCCACCTAATCGATTAATCGTTAGGCGGTACCCGGCCACCTAGCTACCGCCTAGCGATTTTTGCAACCTTGATAAAAAGTAAGCGGAAAAATAAAGTTAGCCATAAGATTATAGGGGTTTCTGTAACTAGAGCTTGCTTAGGCTTAAACTTAATTAATAGAGTAAATGACATCACAAACGAAGTTCATCATATTGATGTAACACTTGAAATAGAATACACTAAATTTGGATAGTAAACAAAAATGGTCCAAATAGAAAATTTCATCTAGTAACTCCATTTAGCAATATTGATGTATGTTTAGTAGCTCTAGTGAGTTGGGTGGTTTTGTTTTCGAGAGAGATAATTCACCAACTTGTGTCATTTTATGTCCTTAAAACGCTTTGACATGTGTCCTTGGAACACTTTGACTTGTTACCTGTAAAATTTAATGTCACATAGCCATATAGGGATTGGGGGTGTTTATCAAATTAAGTAGTTCTATATAAACCTCTTAATTAGCCTTTTAAAGAAGAGATAAGCTTTAATGCTTCCCTCAATTAAGAAGCATCAAGGGTTTAGGTCCGCATCTCTTCTCGATTAAAAAGAAAAGAAAAACACCCCTTAGTACCCACATACACACAGTCGCCACACTTGATGGTTAAATGCCAAAGCTTGCACTAAAATACCATTTCATAACTAGGTTGTATTATTATTTTTATAACTTTATGATGTAATTTCGATCAGTTCATTTTGAGCTTGGGGAGAGGTTTTACTCGGGTTTGAGTCTAGCAAGTGATAAAGAAAATCCGGATTTTCCTCTTAGTGCGAAGCCGTGAGATATATGGGTTTCCCTTCGCGGGTCTCTCCTAGTGGTTTGGGTCCGGGGCCTAGGGTGCCGCCTATTTGGATGGTTTAACTGGGGTCGGATTTTAAGTGTGGTGTTGTTCCAATGTATATATATATATATATATATATATATATATATATATATATATATATATATATATATATATATATATATATATATATATATATATATATATATATATTGAAAAGGGTTGGTTTTGTTGATCTTTCATTTCTAACGGATCAAAAGTAAAAAGTTGAAAAGTAAATTGTTACACAAATCCACTAAATGATTTTTTTCCACAAACTTATATTTTATTCACTTTCTGAAAAAATTTCTAACAACCACCACCACCTCCCTGCTGCTCTAACACCAACGGAACAGTAACCCTTTATTAAATTCCCTTAATTTAAACGAAAGCCCCAAATTTTATAAAAATTAAAATCCCTAGCCCTCTTATTTAACTTCAAAACTATTTGGTTATCAAAGTTTGAAGAAATGAGAGATTTGGTGAGATGGGTTTTTGGTTAATAAGCTATTGGGTATAAAAAAAAAGGTACAAAGCTTATTCATTGAGATGTATTTATATTTTTCCTTATTATCATGTGTATATTAGCGTGAGTTTGTAAGAGAGATAACTGTCATGGGAATATGGGATTTAGGGGGTGTTTGTTTAAACTTGTATAAAGAACTTATAGGTTGGGTAAGCTTATGTCAAAGTGCTTATTAGTTATTTGGGGAATAAGGGGTTTTTTAATAAACGCATAAGTTAAGCATAAGGTTATCCTTTGGGCACGATTGAAGTGAATATAATGTATGTAGCCTTGTTCTGCCTTGAGATAAGAACTACATATCTAAAGGCGTTATCTTTGTTAAGTTTGGTTTTAATAGTTGTAAGGATTAGTTTCTCTTGTTTACACTCTACTACATTTTAGGATTAGATGGTTTACACTCTACTACTAGTACGTTTTAAATAAAATCGATTATATTTTCCCTTTCCAAATCTAGATCTAAATCCAAATTCAAATCCTAATCCAAACCCACTTACAAACAAAACGCACCCTTACTGATATAGATAAAGGCGATGGTCTATGAAGTGCTTATATCTCTGCAAAAAGACATTTTCTTTTTTTTCCATTTGATTGCAATTTCTTTTCAACTAGCTTTTCACTTTCTTTTTGGATAGCTTAAAGGTGCAAACTTTCATCCATACCCCACCTCAAATTCACAAATAGTTTCAACCTTTTTCAAGTTTAGTCCAAGATTATTTAAAGTATGTGTAAAATCAGTCAATCAATCTATGGTTCTTTAACTATGTGTGTTCTTGACAGGATAATAAATGGGGGTGGGTATTATAATTAGGGGTGGAAGAGATATCTTTAAAAGACACAAATACCCTCACAATTTAAACACATAGCGGTCAAACTATCGGGCTATCCAAAATAGGTACTAAATGAGTGCAAGTTTTAAAAAATAGGTATCTCTGGTGTAATTAAAACGACTTAGGGACTAAACATGAAATCTGAGCAAACCACATGGACCAAACATGTAATTTTTTCTAAAATAAAATAAAAAGTAATAAAAAAGGCTTTAGAATTTATACTCAAAGAGCACCAATTACCATACCATGCAAAATTCAAGTCTGTGATTAACCAGAACGACGTAAGTAAATGAATTTATAGTAAGATGGCAGGATTGTTATTTTGACTATGTTGACCAAAACCCTACCCTAAAAATTTTAAGAGTCATTGTCAGTTTGACTATGTTGATCGTTAATTAACAGGGTACTTTTTACACACTTCACAAAATAATTGAAACACGCTAATTAATTATGTTGGGATATTTTTACCTTTACAAAGATGAAAATAAAAATAAAATACACTGTACCCTTCAACCTCTTTCCTCATTATCACTTCCTCAAACAATTTCTAACAACCACCGGCAGCCACCACCCATCCGCCACCACCACCCTGATGCGCTAACACCAACGAAATAGTAACCCTTTTTTAAATTCCTTTAATTTAAACAAAATCCCCAAATTTAACTTCCAAATTTAACTTCTAATCACCGATTATTTTGTATTCCGAGCTTTACAACACTGGGTAGGCTTATTTTAAGAGGTTAATAAGCTATAAACTATTAAGCTCTTTAAATAAGCTCACCAAAACACCCCCTAAATCCCAATGATTCCCATGGCAGCTATCTCTCACACAAACTAAAATTGCTCTAAATAATTATGATTCAATAACAAGGCTACAATCAGGATAACCTTATGCTTAACTTATGCATTTATTCATTATCGAAAAAAACCCCTTATTCCCCCAAATAACTAATAAGCACTTTGGCATAAGCTTGCCCAACCCATTTAAGTTCTTTATATAAGCTTAACTAAACACCCCTTAAATCCCATATTCTCATGACAGGTATCCCTCGCACAAACGCACACTGCTTTACACATGATAATTACGGAAAAAAGAAATACATTCCAATGTATAACGCACTTTGACATAAGCTTTACCCAAACACCTTCAATAAGCTTTTTAACTTTTTTTATACCCAATAACTTATTAACCTCTTAAAATAAGCCTACACAGAGTAGTAAAACTCGGATCACAAAGTGATCAACCATTACTAGCTACAAGGCCAGTGACCAGGGCGAGTTGAGCAGAATCGGCCAAAAGATTCAATTTGGTCACAAGTTGGTCAGCTCGGTGCTAACTCGTAAAAAAACTCGGCTTGATGTATTTTAACAAGTGTGTTAAAGTTTCTAAACATATTCTTATAGCGTCCATGAACATTTATATAGTCCTTTAAACATGTCATACTCTTACACATAGCTTCGAAACTTATATATAAAAATTCCTATCTAAGACTATGAGTACCCCCTACCTAGGCCGATAACTCACTACAAGCAAAACCCCAAACTAATGGAATCAGCTTATCCACCCCTCAAAAACACATAATCCCTTTAAAATAAGCAAAAATTCTATAAGCTTTTTAGCTTTATTAAAACACAATAAACTATTGAGCTCTTTAACTAAGCTCACCGAAAGACCCCCTAAATCCCAATGATTCCCATATAAGTTGTTTATATAAGCTTAACCAAACACCCCCTAAATCACATATTCCCATGACAGTTATCTCTCTCTCACCAAATCAAATAAGCACAAATTAATTAAAAAATAATGCAAAAAATATCAAAATTAATTAAAAAAAACCATAGATGTTGTAACGAATCAAACGTTTTTGGTCATTGTGGTTTGTTGGGTTTTTAATCAAACGTTTTGACTACCAAAAACCCATGTCACCAAATCTCTCATATCTTCAAACTTTGACTACCAAACAGTTTTGAACTTAAATTAGAGGGTTATGGGTTTTTAATTTTTATAAAATTTGGGGATTTGTTTATATTGAGTTAATTTGTTTGGTGGTGGTGGTGGACCGGTGGTTGTTAGAAATTGTTTCAGAAAGTGATAATGAGGTTCAAGGGTATGTATGGTGTATTTTAATAAGCCTTAATTTTACAACTTATTCTTACACTTGTCGGCTTTTATAAGCTTGTCATATCATAATAAACTTATATAAACCAACAAGTCTCAAAATAAGCCAGAAAATCGAAACTTATAAAAAATAAGCCCAAATCGGCTTATTCAAACATAATTAATTATATTTTCATCTTTGTGAATGTGTAAATATTCAAATTTCAATTACTTTGTGGAGTATGTAAAAAGTACCAGGTTAATTAACTGTGAACATAGTCAAACTGACAATGACTCTTAAACCATTAAAGAAAGTTTCACTTTTTGACTGAATTCAAAACTTTTTGAAAAATTATACAAAAACTTAAATACTCAACAAATCAGAATGATAAAAAATGTAATTCATTATTGCCTACCAAACAGCTTTGAAGTTAAATTAGTGGGTTACTGTTTCCTTGGTGTTAGAGCTGCATGGTGGTGGCTGCCGGTGGTTTGTTAGAAAGTTTTTCAAAAACTGTATTTTGTTACTAGAGTCAATTGCATTTTGGTCCCTAAGGTTTGTTTAAATTGCAGGTTTGGTCTCAAAGGTTTTGAAAGTATAACAATAGTCTCCATTCTGATTTTTTTTGCATGTTTGGTCCCTGATCAACATCAAATGACTAAAATACCCTCGTCTTATTCCTTTTCTATTTTCTTTTTTAGTTTTCTTACATAAATGGGCAAATTTAGTCCCGATTTTATTTTCTTAATTATTTATTTAACTATTAACTTAATATTAGTATTATTTTTTTAATTCAAAGATATTCCAAAAATATTCAAAAAATACTCAAAGATATTCACCTGTTTTTATATGTTTTCCTACATTTTTATCCGTTTTATACATTTCCGTCCGTTTTTATTAGTTTTTCTTACGTTGTTATACGTATTTATACATTTCATCCGTTTATATACATTTTTTTTATGTTTTTATTTATATTTATCCGTTTTTCCCGTTTTTTACGTTTTTTGTACGTTTTCATCCGTTTTTATACGTTTTCATTAGTTTTAACACGTTTCCGTCCGTTTTTATACGTATTTCATACATTTTAATCCGGTTTATACGTTTTCGTTCATTTTTATTTGCTTTTGTCCATTTTTATATTCGTTCATTTTCATACGTTTTTATCCATTTTATACGTTTTCATACGTTTTCATTCATTATTACATGCTTTTTATACATTTTCATTTTTTATACATTTTCATCATTTTTATACGGACAAAAACGTATTAAAACGGATGAAAACGTACCAAAACGTATAAAAACAGATAAAAAACATATGAAAACGTATAAAATGGATAAAAACATATGAAAACGTAAGAAAAATGTACAAAAACGAACCAAAACGTATTAAAATAGACAAAAACGTATTAAGACGAATGAAAACGTAAGAAAAATGTAAAAAAGCGAGCGAAAACGAATAAAAGCGGACGAAAACGTATAAAAACAGATGGAAACGTATAAAAATAGATGAAAACATATGAAAACGTATAAAAACGGATGAAAACGTATGAAAACTTATAAAAATGGATGAAAACGTATAAAAACAAATGAAAATGGATAAAAACGGAAAAAAACAAGACGAAAATGAAAGAAAACGGACGTATAAAAATAGGCGAAAACGTATAAAAATGTAAGAAAGTGTATTCATAATTCTATAGAAAAATATTTAAAACCGAGGCACCATGACCATAGATGATGGAATAGCCAAGCAAACGTATTATCATAAACCGAGAGGAAAAGTGTTGGAGTTTATGGAAGATTTGGAGTTTATAGATGAAGAAAAAGATGTATTGACGTGTTTTGAGATTGGTCGTGATGACCAAGGTAGGGCAATGTTTGGTCCAATTCCTCCACCCTATTTTGACTTGGAATATGAAATGGAAAGGGCTTTAGCAATCGAAGCATTTTATAATCCTTTTAAAAATGTTCTTGTGTTTAAAAAACTCACAGATTTTCTCAGAGCTTTGCCCGTGCAATTAAAGAATTTGGAATGGGGGCCCGCTGGTGCAAGTGTTGACAAGAAGGAATAAAGAGACGGAGAATGGCACGATAAGTTTGATATTGTGTGCCCAAATGGAAGAAGCTTTGCAAGGAAGTTCAAGACGCATGTAACTACCCGTGAACTATCGGGAAAGTTTCAAAGTGAAGACATTTTGAAACATGAGTACTTTGAAGGATGAAGAGGAATGGCATATCACGAAAAGAAAAGAAAAATAAAAGCACATGCTTGTGCTAAATCGTTTGATTTGAATTTATTTTTATTCAAATTTAGGGGTTTTTCATATTTCTTTTATTATTATTATTATGGTTTGCGGTTTATCCTAAGACATTTTTGGTATTAAGTTTTAATGATGATGAGTTTATGATTAAGTTTGAGTTGGTAGTTAGAGATTGTTAGTTTTGGAATTTACAATTGGATGGCTAAATGTTGTGTGGATATTTTATGAATTTTTGAGTAAAATAATTTTACTTGGTAGGTAAAATGACCAAGTGAAGTAAGAAGTTAAGTTTTACGCAAAATGCAAACCGAATTGGTTGTGCTTAAAATCGATCGGTTTTGAGGAGGTATATGTACCAAAATTCATTTTCGAGAAAAACACACACACACAAATCCTCCAATTGGGTTCCAAAAATTCGACCACTCAGAGTTAATTCAAGGTTCTAGGAGTGTTAGAGATCATCATGGCTCCAAAGCAAGTAAGCATCTTCAATCAATTAGCTTAATTAAGGTTTTATTTGAGTTTTAATTCGAAATTGCAAGTTAGGTAATGAATTAGGGGTTTTGGATAGAACTCGAATTAAGCCTGCCCAGTATTGTAAATCTCGGGCTACAATTGGTGATTAGAAGCCACAAGGTCAGCAACCAAAAACCCATTTCACCAAATCTCTCATTTCTTCAAACTTTGACTACCAAGCAATTTTGAAGTTAAATAAGAGTGTTATGGCTTTTGATTTTTATAAAATTTGGGGATTTTGTTTAAATTGAGGGAATTTAATAAAGGGTTACTGTTTCGTTGGTGTTAGAGCAGCAGGTGGTGGTGGCTGCCGGAGATGATGGTGGTTGTTAGAAATTGTTTCAGAAAGTGATAATGAGGAAAGAGGTTGAAGGGTTTGGTGTATTTAAATTTTTTGTGATCTACCCTGTTAATTAGAGTGTTTTAATTATGGGTTATTATCATGAAAATGTATTATACTTGACATTTTTTGTTATTATATGTATGGTCCTTTAATTTTTTCAATTTTGACACCAACCTTTTGAATTCGTGCTATTGTGTGTATATGTGACTATTTTACCCTTACTTTTCCCAAATTATGAAGGGTAAAATGGTCAGTTTGTATGGTTGAATAGTCACAAAATTACACACAATGATCGAAATTTTAAGTTCAGTACACACAATATGCACGAATTCAAAAGGCTGGTGTCAAAATTGAAAAAATAAAGGACGATACACACAATAACAAAAAGTGGCAAGTATGATACATTTTTGTGCTAATAACCCTTTAATTATTTATTGAACTGTGCAAAAAGTACCTTGTTAATCAACGGTCAACATAGTCAAACTAACAACGACTCTTAAACTAGGAAAGAAAGTTTCACTTTTTGACTAAATTCGAAACTTTTTGAAAAATTATACAAAAACTGAAATACTCAATAAATCACATTGATAAAAAAATGTAGTTCATTACTGAATTAAAACCCTATGGATTGATTGGTATAGTCGTTGTTTTTAATTATAGATCATATTTAAGTTAGGGTGCTTTTATTAGTTTTGTATAAGTTGAAGGGTTAAAAGTGTAAAATTGTGATAAGATAAAGGATAATGAACATTATAACGTATAACAACAATATCCAATCATGTCGAAGCGAGTTATAAGGAGGTGAGATGTAAACAAAAACACCTCTAAATAGAGATAGTGAAAATGTTTTTTATGTGATTTATGAAGGAAGTTTTTTGCTTTTAAAATGAAAGTTAAAGGGTAAAAGTTTAAATTTAAATAAGATGTAGGATAAAAAAAAGTAATAGTGTTTTGTTATGCGATTTAAATTTTGTTTTTTATGTGATTTAAAGTAGAGGCGGAAATTATCGACACGACACGATAAACGATACGAATCCGACCATAAATTAAACAGGTTTTGGGCTGAGGATAAACAAGTTTGGTTCAAAACACTACAAGAAAAGGGAGCTTATAGGACGCCTATTAGTGTCTTATAAAAATAGTTTATAGGACCTTTACCTAATAGGACCAAAATAAAAGTGTCCCGTAGGAAGGGGTTGTAATAGATATTTAGGACACTTATCGGCGTCCTAATAAACTCGAACATTATAAAACTAATTCTTTGGTCCTATAAAATTGTTTATGCGACCAAAATGACGTCCCAATAGACCACATTATAGGATGCTATCCGGTGTTCTAATATATGCTTGCCCATTTGTTTTGTTTTGGGACACTTTCACGGGGTCCTAACACATATTTTTATAGGACGGAAACATTATGGATAAAGTATTATTTTAGTACCAAGAAAAGGGTCCTAATACATAGATGCTTTGTTAGAACCAAACTTTGGTCACATGCTTAGTTATTTCTAGTGCCTACTGTATTATCGATCAATGTTATTTTGCTCACAAATATTAAACTATAATCACTACAAATAAATCAAGAAATTATTATCATTCAAACTAGTCACTTACGATATAAAAGTTGCAACATGACTATACAACATATATTGTCATTTAGAAGAAATGATTTAACAATTGCACATGAATTCAGAAAGAATAAAGTCATTGTACAAAAATTCCTATGAAATGAGAAAATTATCATAGTTTGCCAAGTGAATGTCTTTGAAGATATCCTTGACTTATGATCCGGATGCACCTGTGGTCAAAAATACATATACTAGTATAAGTAAAGAGTGTTGGTAAAATCATGGTTTCAAAGACAATATCATGTTTACCGAAATAATTACCTTGCCAAAATGATAAAACCTTAACATGGATTCCTCTTGTAGATAGGCGCGCTAATATTATCAGCCAAATTGTATAGTCTCACCACACTCTCACATAAAGATGTTAATTCAGAAGATACAAATATCACCTAAACGTGAAGAAAAACATCATTTTTTCCTAATACCTTATCAAAAGTATGCCATTTTAGGCCTACCGGATACTTACCTCTTTCCAAAGGAATACATGAATGACTATAATCAACACAAGTCTTCACCATGATAAGATATGTTTCCACAACGAAAAAACAACAACTTGTTATAAAATACACATAAATTAAGTATAAAAATGTATTAAGTTAAACTTAAAGATATGAGTAAAAATCACTCACCAATTCATATAAGAACGTGTTCGGTCAAACATGAAAAAGAAGCCAAATGTCATTGCAAAAGCTAATGTAACCTTGCCAATTCTCATAACTCCAACCGTCGCATAGATGTTCTCCTGTAAAAGATAAAGCCAAACGAGATGAATTATTTTATCATATAAATAAGATATACCATAAACAAAACACCAATTTGTTATTGTGAAACATGCCTTACCAAAGTGGATCCCAACACCAAAAATGCATAAGCTAATCTATCAACAATATACAAAAGAGGTGAATTTTAGATGGTAAAAATAGAAGCAAAAGTGAGCTCGCCCAGGCAACAACTGAAACCCAAATCAAAAGCCAAACTATCTTAAAAGCAAAACCACAATAGCCACAGTATATGCAAACCAATAATATTAATTAAAAAAAAATGGTCTTATACAATCTCAATTGATTTTCATAGTGGGGCTCTTTTCTTTTTGTTTTAACAACCAACGTAATAGCACTTTATATGTAAGTAGACCAAACTTCAATACCTTATGATGTGTTATTAAAATAAAATTCATAACCTCTTTCATTCGATCAGGATCTGAGATAAAAAGTTCGAAAGATGCAGTCCAGTTGAGTTACCATTTTAACAATTTTAGAAAAGGAGAAGTGACGGTTATGGAGAGATGACATGGGTGGATCCTACTTTTAGAGGTAGTCAAAAAAATGGGAGGGATCTAGCGGCAAACAAAATTTTGGGTGGGAGGGAATAGAAAGTTAAAAACTGTATCATCAAATAATTAGTACAATATCCGTGTAAAATGACGGTGTATATCATCAAATATTTATACTTCCTTAATCATGATTTTGGTTTAACTCTTGATGTAACATTTAATGTTCAACTTGTAGTCATTGCGAGAAAAATATTTATGTATAAGTTTGTATATGTATGTAGAGGGTTTTCTCGTAAATTTGGAGATTTAAAATCAACATTGTCTAATACATCGTTTAAATTTAGGAATAAATACAAACGAGTCCGAAAAATCGCATAAATAGTGGTTAGGTTGCTTACATCAAAGCTTGGAAAGCTCGATATTCTTCGAGTAGCCTGAAAAAGGATCTATCTTCATTTACCCATACGTGTGTTTGCGTAAAGATGTTGTACGTATCTCGCATATATTTATGATCAATATATGCACATGTTTATGCATTTGATTCTGAACCAAGCCAAGCTTTATAGAACAACTTAGTCGCTACTCAATATTATGTGTAAAATAAGCTACAAAAAAAAAAAAAAAAAAAAAAGTTTTCTCTCTGGTGAAAAAAGGCGACAAAGAAAACCCTCTTATGCTAAATCGTTTTCTGCCTAATCCGACCAAATCTGTGTGTTTGTGGATGCGACCTGTAATTGGGAAGTGTTAACATTCGTGTTTCTCTTCTTCTTGATCAGTTTTGGGTTCATAATCATTCTGTTTTTGGTTTTTTAGGTGATCGTTATTTTAGGGTTTTCTTTGTCGCCTTTGATTCTTATCATTCTTCAAATCCTGTTTCCTATCACTGTCGATTTATCTTAGGGATTGTATAATCGTTCTATCTATTGGATCTGAAGTGGTGGTTCCTGGTGGTCTTGATCGCTACACAATCCCTGTCTTTAGGGTTTGTTTTCTATTAACGATTACAAGGAAACCTTAGGGTTTCATTCTTTTGTAGCGATTAAGTTGGGTTTCTGTATTGGCGATTGGTTATCATTCAAGTTGGTTTGGTTTTTTCTAAATTGACTCTATATACAAGTTGCTGGTTTGTTGATGTGCTATACGAAACCCTTTTTAGGGTTTTATCTTTCAATCATTGTTGCTTGGTGCTTCATGGCAGAACGGATCCCTAATTTTTAGGGGTTTGTTTATTTTATTTACTGGAAGTGTACCCTTGTTAGGGTATTCATTAATGGTTGGTACCCTTGTTTTAGGGTTCGTATGTTCTTGTATGATGGCTGTTAATGTTTCGTGGGTTTATGAGAGAAGGGTTTGTTATCCCCTGCTAGACCTGATGGTGTTTCATTGTACCATTCTCAGTTTGCTGGTGTTGGTTTGCTTGATGTTTGGGTCTGGTATTTGTGGGTATTGGAAGTTGAGGAGTTGTTAATCGATCTGAGATGGGGTTTCTTGCTGCTGCTACGAGTTGATTATCTTCCTACAGGTCGTTAGTGATGTCCTTTTTGTAAGTTAGGGTTTCGTAACCCTAGGTTTTGGAGTTATCGGATTGGTGCTGTCATGCAAATATGGTCGTTATTTGCATTTGGTGCTGATCATGGTGATATTGAAAGTTAAGTTTAATGATTTCTTATTCAAAAAATCTTTTTGGGTATTTCATGGTTATTCAGCTTTGCATCTAAACGCACACTGTTGGAGCAAGGTTATGCTTGCTGCTCTATCCGTGGTTTTAGAGTCTCCCACCAACCGTTGTGTGGTATTTGTGAGATGATTCTGATCATGAAGTTTTGTTTGTGGTACTCTTTGCTACTACAAATTGATGAGGTGTTGAAGAATGCTTGGTTGTTCTTAGTTGGATTCTTCATGGAAGTTAAAGTGGACCACATTAGTGACATAGAAGGCTCAAGTTTTTTCTTGAGTAGTATTGTAACTTTTTATGTATTTTTGTCATTTTTTGTTGGTTCATTTTAGTGTAAGTTATAAGAATGGTATGTCATTCTTATATATCGTGTTTGTAAGTGTCCTAAGGGACTGAGATGTGGGACTCACCCTCATCCTTTGTACCTCAACGTTTTTTGGAGTAATACATTTTACCGGGTGAAAACCCTTTTACCCAAAAAAAAAAGCTACAAAAAAAAATGTTTTATTATTGGGTTAATCGCGTTACAACCTACTCAGTCATATGAATGTAAACATAAAATAAGTACTAAATTCCTTTATTCTAGGAGTATGTGAGTTGCCCATCAAGCAAGAGGTTGTGAGTTCAAGTCTCGTTGTACATGTGTGAGGACTATGTAAGATAATAGCTCATTACCTATACATAGGGCTAAGCATCGGTCTAAGACCGGACCAGACCGGCAAAAACTGAACCGAGACCGAATTAGACCAAAACCACATACCGAGGACCAGACCGAATGTGTTCGGTCCAGTCCGGTCCACGAAGGCATTACTGGTCGGTTTGTACGTAAGACCGAACTGGACCGAGACCGAAATAAGAAAAAAGTTGGAACCAAGAGCGAACCGCTGGTTCTTCGATTTTCGGTCGGTACGGTCAGTTTTCTCGGTGCGGTCAGTTTTTGGATCAGTGATGCTCAACCCTACCCATACATGACCCTAATAATGGTCTAAGGTAGTCGGAAATGGGTTAAATGGGTTTGGGTTAACGCGATAATCCCTATTATAACATTAAAATATATAAAAGTTTGAATTTTTTTTGCAAAACCGAGGAAAATATGAAAAAACTCTAAACCCCCTTTCTCGGGTTATTTTCGAAAGCCGAATAAAATTAAAACTCTCACCTGAAACCCGATACTAATAAAAACTCAATTTAATTGACTAACTCAAATAATGCTTTTATAACCGTGTAACGCAACCCGAATACGCCTTTTCAAGGTTGGGCTAGTCAGGCTAAGATTACTTTGACACCCATACATGTTGACAGGTCAAATTTCCTTATATTTTCAAAGTTATGTTAAAGCATATCCAAATCTCTCAAATTCACTTTTAATTTAACGGGAACACAATATATCTACGTATCCTAAATTAAAATATGGGAATGCCCTCTATAGGTCATAATGACTGTTTGATTCTCGATCTTTGTTTAGTGTACTATTTCAAATCGTGACAATGTAACGTGTAATAGGACCACTTGATTACCAAGTGTCCTATTAAACTTAATTTAATAGGACATGTGTACGAGATGCCTTATTAGTTTCTCTCAAAATAGGACCTTAATAGATAAAAGTCCTATAAAACTTTGTGTAATAGGACATTCATATTGAGTGTCCTATTAGGTTTCATTATAATGAAACACCAACGAACAAGGGTCCTATAAGACTAGATGTAATAGGACATTCAAGTGAAGTGTCCTATTAGGATCTATTATAATAAAACCTTAACAAACAAGGGTCCTAAAAGTATATTCTAATAGAACCAATTTATTAAGTGTATTATCAGTTTGACTTTAAAAGGACTTAAAATTTAGCTAGTCCTAATAATTTTGTTATTAGGACCTATAAGTAGTTTTAATAAAGCTAAAAAGCTTATTGAATTTTTGCTTATTTTAAAGGGCTTGTGTGTTTTTGAGGGGATGATTCCATTAATTTGGGGTATTTCGAGAATGCATAAGTTTTATTAACTCTTACCTTACCTAAACGTCCCCCAGTATATTTTGGGCATGATTGAAGGCAAATACTGTATGTTGTTTTGCTTGTAGTGAGTTATCGGCCTAGGCGGGGAGTACTCATATTCTTAGATAGGAATTTTTATATATAAGTTTCGAAGCAATGTGTACGAGTATGACATGTTTATAGGACTATATAAATGTTCATGGACCCTAGAAGTATATGTTTAGAAACTTTAACACACTTATTAAAATATATCAAGCCGAGATTTTTACGAGTTAGCACCGAGCTGACCAACTTGTGACCAAATTGCATCTTTTGGCCGATTCTGCTCAACTCGCCCTGGTCATTGGCCTTGTAGCTAGTAATGGTTGATCACTTTGTGATCTGAGTTTTACTATACTCTATGTAGGCTTATTTTAAGAGGTTAATAAGTTACTGGGTACCAAAAAAAGTTAAAAAGCTTATTGAAGGTGTTTGGGTAAAGCTTATGTCAAAGTGCGTTATACATTGGAATGTATTTATTTTTTCCCTAATTATCATGTGTAAAGCAGCGTGCGTTTGTGCGAGGGATACCTGTCATGAGAATATGGGATTTAAGGGGTGTTTAGTTAAGCTTATATAAAGAACTTAAATGGGTTGGGCAAGCTTATGCCAAAGTGCTTATTAGTTATTTGGGGGAATAAGGGGTTTTTTCGATTATGAATAAATGCATAAGTTAAGCATATGGTTATCCTGATACAGTACATCATATTATTATCCTTAGGGCATGATTGAAGCCAATATACTGTATGTAGCCTTGTTCTGCCTAGAGATAAGAACCACATATCTAAAGGCATCGTATAGGGCAATATGAGGTCTAAGTGCTATAATATGTGGTCATACGTGCTGATTTTATAGGCTGTTATAAGCTGTGTATAAGTTATTATCAGTTATTCACTTTCTGAGACAACCACCCCCATCTCCGGCAGCCACCACCCGTCCACTACCACCACCAAACACCTATTGGAAGCTTTACAACATTGGGTAGGCTTATTTTAAGAGTTTAAGAAGCTATTAGGTATAGAGAAAGGTACATAGCTTATGGAATGTGTTTGGGTAAGCTCATATTAGTGTTACATACATCGAGATGGTGATTAGAACTATGGAGTAATTGGGTTTTGCCAATTATATTAATTGGAGGTTACTTAGATGAACTTTGAACTTAGGGGTCGTGTTTTAATCTTATTTTGGGCTTATGATCTTATTTGGTCCGTCTTATATCTCATTAGCTTTTTTCTATCTTATGAGCTTATCTTCCATCTTTAAGTCATAATAAGCTCACAAGTCTGTAAATAAGCCGGAAAATATGGGCGTATGAGATTTAAGCCTAAAAATTAGCTTAAACTTACACCCCCTTACTTAGCCCTAGTTTTGGTTTCTCTATATGCTGATGTGTGGTATTCGTATTCGGATGATGGTTCTTCTTGAGTGAAAATAAGCTCACAAGCCTAAAAATAAGCTTAAACGAACATCCCCATATAATTCGTTGTGATAGTCTAGCTTATGAGCTTAATTGAATTTGTTTAAGTTTATATTTGGGCTTTCAGCTTATATCTCATAAGCTCATTTTTTTTCCCGTTTTATAGTTTAGCTTAGGAGCTTATCTTCCATCTTTAAGTCTTAATAAGCTCATAAGTCTGAAAATAAGCTGGAAAATACGGGCGTATGAGATTTAAGCATTGTCAAATAAGCTCATAAGCCTAAAAATTAGCTTAAACCTACACTCCCTTACTTAGCCCTTGTTTTGGTTTCTCTATATGCTGATGTGTGGTATTCGTATTTGGATGATGGTTCTTCTTGAGTGAAAATAAGCTCACAAGCCTAAAAATAAGCTTAAACAAACATCCCCTTATAATTCGTTGTGATAGTCTAGCTTATGAGCTTAATTGAATTTGTTTAAGTTTATATTTGGGCTTTCAGCTTATATCTCATAAGCTCATTTTTTCCATTTTATAGTTTAGCTTAGGAGCTTATCTTCCATCTTTAAGTCACAATAAGCTGACAAGTCTGAAAATAAGCCGGAAAATATGGGCGTATGAGATATAAGCATAGTCAAATAAGCTCATAAGCAAAAAAAATAAGCTTAAACAAACATCCCCTTATTTAGCACCAGTTTAGTTTCTATTTGTTTGAGCTCCAAAATACACCCAAAAGCTTTACGTTTTTTCTAAAGCCTTTGAATGGTTGTGCATAAAATTTGTTTTCTTGTGGCTTTAGATAGGGACCCATAAATATAATTTTTATGAGATGGCACTTACTCCTTAGACGTATTTATTCTTGCATGTCACAACAAAGTATGGAATTGTATTATGTGGTATTAATTTGTGGTGATTATGATTAGGTGGTCGTGGAGAAGACGACTAGACCTGTCCTAGCTGTGGGAATGTCAACTTTTCTTTTCGGACAACTTGCAATATGCGCATCGACACTGCCAAGGCAGTGACCATAACTCGATGAAGTTGCACACATATCGCAGTAGCTATCGTTTTTTGGCTTTAAGAAATTAGGCGTTTACAAGATAAGTCTCCCACTATCGTTTTTACTGAAATATGCTCCAAGGCAAATGCCGACCCCACAAGTCTACTCCTCGCCTTCTTACGCTGGTTCCGGTGCACCCTCTTCAATGTATATGGGTGTAACACCTTATGCTGCATCTCCGTTTAATAGAACATCTATGCCTCCTTATGATGGTTCCGCTTATCGTTAAACTACAACAGCCGTCACTAAGAAGAGTTCAAGACGGTCAATAATAAGAAGAAGGGAAAGCAAGGTGGTTCTACTATTCCAGGTCAAGGAGGGTTTACTAAACTTTGTTGTGGGTAAGGTTTCAATATCAACCCAAAAAGACTACTCTGAACCTAAGAAAGTGGAAGTCACTAAGAAGAATGCTTCGATGTGGCTAGTTCGAGTGGAACAAAGATCTCTACATCTAATCGGTTTGATGCTCTTAATATGGAATATACGGATGCTTTTGGTATTCCTTGAATGACACCAACAAGGATGTGGATTCTTGTCGTACAATGGAAGTTAATGAAGATAAGTCTAGTAAGACAGTGCGCATCACAAGAACCCCTTGTGAGTGATTTGAAAGAGATGGAGTCGGTGTGTCTCCTATAACTAGTGATTCTTGTATTCCGCCCCCTCTTCTACTAAGAGAGTTAACCCTTTTCTAAGCGGGAGATATCGTGGTGTCGATTCGAAGATGAGATGGTAGCTAACCCATTTGATGAGTCGCTAATCTATTCGGTGGTGGCCAAGAGTTTGAAGATGAGTATGATGACTATGACTACGATGACTATGCGAAGGGTTTCGATCTTCCAGGAATTTGGATGCCTTTAATGCCATGTATGGCACCAAGCTTCAAGGACCTAGGAAGTAATTTTCTTCGTTATGTCCTATGTTATCATTAGAGTAGTGGTTTGTTTTCTTGTTTAGAAAATAGGTAGTACCTTGTTATGTAAGCTTTATGCCTATGTAGCAGGTGAGATATGATTTCACTCATATCCATTGTTCTTAAACGTTTTTGGTTAATATATTTACGAGTGCAGGATTACTCCCTTTACCCAAAAATTACAACAAATTGGTCCGCCTAGAGGAACCCTTATCGTCTGTCCTTTGCAACTCTCGCACACTCGCTTATTCAGGTGGGCCCATGATAGGAACCGTATATGTTTTTTGGGTTGATTTTGGCCTTTTTATTGTTTACCGTGTGTTGTTTAGAAGTTATGGTATTCGATACTTATTTTGTTCAATAATCTTATTCGGGTTTGGGTCAACCGGACGCTAAATAGGGTTGGGTATCGGGTTAGATATTTTGGCTAACTTCGGTTTTTTTTTTCTTTTTTTTTTTTTTTTTTTAATATGGTTTTTATAAATTATGTGTCTAAATTAGAACAAATAGGCAATTTTATGACTCATATTCGGGTTGGCCCAAACCCGAATAGCACCGACCCGAGTGGACCCGAACCCAACTAACCCAAGTTCAAATAGGGTTGGGTTCGGGTATGTTATTTTTAGCCTCGACCCGGTTTGACCCGACCCGAGTAACACCGCTCCCTGCTACTATGTGACATCTTGCTGAAACTGGAATTACATCTTTTTTGCAGGTGTGTTGTATGGTTTACCTCAGCTGATGGAACAATTCGGTTTGCGGTTGCCCATTGCCCAGGCTGCCATGGTATGTCAGAATTTTGTTATATCAATCAGCTAAGGGGGTGTTTGTTTCGGCTTATATAGCCGGCTTATGACTTATTTATGTTTCATATTAGGGTTGATCATCATCTCTGTCTTTTTTAGATATGTTATGATTCTAACCCACAACAGTGGGTCTAAATGAGCATTCAGTATGAGGATGATAAATTTCTACAGTTATTTTGATCTAACTGAATATAAAGAGGCAGCAAGGAAAAGTATAAAACATATGACTTAAACATAGACAAGGCAAAGCTAAAAGGATTGTGTGAGAATTATGTAGCTGTAAATGCAGCAAGTACGCATTACTAATTATAACATATAAATAGATCATTTCCTTAAGTTTAGTACTTGCATACGCAAATTTTTCTCGACATAATGGAACTCCCCACAAACATTCTTGGTATCCTTAAAGCTATAGTTGTTGTTTTTTCATTTATTTGGATATTCTAATAATCTATTTTTTGTGTTTAGCTACTTGTTCGATCTTAGTTTTGACTTATGGGATGGAATAGGAGTTTTTGGATCGAAACCATAATTAAGAAATATTGGCCTTCTATATTCCGGTACCGGAACCGGGACATCCCGTTTTTCTCCCATACTGATTTTGAATGGTACCGAATTTTTTTGGGCTTGTTTTGTGGTACCGGTACCGTACCGTGTATTGTAAGCCGGTACCGATTCAGGTTGGTACCAGTACAGTTCCGGTGCCATACCGTTTTTCCGGTACCCATGCTCATCCCAATTTCATAAGGTCACTTACATAAGCCGAAAAGTTTCTAAATAATCCCAGAATTCCCCTACAGAAGGAGAAAACAATGATCAGGTCTGTATTGTTTTTGTCTAATGTTTTATTAAGTTATGTAAAGCCGAAATACTTTCTAGTCAATTTCTTTCTTTACCGATTTACTTTCTCGTTTGTTTATAATCTTGCTGTTAATTATGCTATAATGAAGCACATGGTCATCTGTCTATTTTTTATTAATTTGTGTTTATGTATCTACTGTTCCAGTGAGTACTAGGACATGTTTAAGAAGGTCCAGAGTTGTCCAGCAGTTGCTCAGTATGGGTCTGAAAGTCAGTCATGTCGTCATCGTCTCGTCTTCCTGTTGCTGCGGTTATCGAGTTACCTTGCTTTGTGATTTGTGTTGTCATATTGTAGCATATAAAAATCGCGATTTGTGGTCTTTAAGAGATTTTTTACATTTACATGCATGTGTCACCCATTGAGTTGCTGGGCTAAGTCTTCTTAGAAGGTGTTGTACCTTTTCAACTGTGTGTCATCTTATTTATTAGATACTTATCATTGAGTTGCATGAACAAATAGGATTGTATTAATATGATTTGAAGTCAATTGCCTATCTTAAATAGGTGTCGTTTGTTTGTGTGTGCTTGTTGGACCAGGATGAGATCCTACAATGGTTAACTAGTCTTGAATTCATCAGCAGTCACCATTTACGGTTTCTGGCAGTCTTTTAAAATAGATTGGAGTACTCACTCCCTAGTCGGCGACTTTCTTTTTGCTATTTATCGACTAATGCTGACACTATGAGAGTGCAAAACTGGTAAATCCATTTGGTTCAGTGCGTATTTGTTTTGGTATAGTCCAGTGAACCATGCTCATTTGGGCCAAATGAATTGTTCTCAGCTTATGAAGTATGATGCTAAAATGAATATCAGATTAATAAAGTTAAAAGCCTAATAACTGTTTTATTCCAAAAACCAAAACATTACTTTTGCCACCCTTACGAAAATGTTCTCGTTTTGGCCTGTTACACAAGCTCTAGACCCGCCCATTTTCCCACCCTTACGAATATTTATTCAAAGAGCAGTCATACCATCCACAATGTTGCAACATAAAGCTGAAGTCCGGTGCATATGGCACGGCCTCCGGTCCCTAATACTTATGTATCATGATCCCTGTACGTTTTGCAGCGTTATAGAAGTAACTGAGCATATCGCTTTTATGATGACGTTCCAATTCGACCCACATGATGTCAGCAAGATCATGAGCTTTTTCAAGATGTTGAGTAACTGATAACTCACATCCCAAGCCTTCGTGAGAGCTTTCACTTGTTCCAATATCCATACTTGATACATGTAGTTAAGAATGTTAAGTTTAGGTGGCGGGTCCATGAACTCGAAATCAAGTAAAATTTTTATTTTGACGACTTCAGAAGCAAAGGCGTTCCCAGATTCACCCTCAGATTTCTGGGAGGGTTGTCAGCATTTCTTTTTGTGCAGCGTTTTCGGTAAGAAGACAGTAACAGGTACTGGGCCTAATAGTAAACAAACTACAAGACCTGAATTTAGCAACAATATTCATTATGCAGATACACTAAGATGTCAAGGGTCAGATGTATTTGAACTTTGTTTATAAAAACATTTTAACCCGAAAGACCTAACAAACGTTGCCCCCATGAAAGGATCCAATGATGTAACCAACAGACTTTCTCATTCAAATAGTCATCAGGAATGTAAATGCACCCTTACGTCTCTTACAACACTTATGCAACAAGAAAATTAAAACACACTTACAAACATATTTGACAAAGTAACGTTTATGTAACTACGACATGCACTCCTCCTTGTTGCACTTACTTTCAAATTTCACCAAGAAAGCTTGATATCAGATCTGAAAGTGTTCGAAAATAAAACCAAGTTAGTGATGATTTATTAACAAACTCGTGTAAAATCAGATTCTACAAAATGGGAGAACATAGTACCTTATATATTTTGAAGCACATCGAGAATGAGCTGCAACTCGTTGACAACAATTTCAATTTTCATCCGTTGTGGTGGGGAACCCACAGAGCACGATACTCCAATCTTGATAACTGCAACCAAACATTCTTCCACTTTCTTTGCATTCGCTTCCGTACTTTGCAACACAATTGCATCATCATCAATAACATCGATTACATGATCCGGTAATGCCATGTAAGCAAATTTATGAAGGCTAAGTCCATCGTTGAACATGTCATCTGTTGGCTTTTTCCCGGTCATCACCTCTAGTAATAATATTCCAAAACTATAGACATCCCCAAAACTTGTCATCTCGCTCCCGAGACCATACTCTGTGAATTAAAAAGAGTTACTTAAGTTACAAACAGTAATTTGTAAGTAAATGTAAGCATTATGGAATACTACCTGGAGGTGTATAACCAATTGTTCCTTTAACCCCGGTTGAGCTGTTTTGGTTTAAGTCTTTACCAAGTAGTCGAGCTAAACCAAAGTCTCCAACATGAGCCACCATATCATCATCTAGTAGAATGTTACTAGGCTTCAAGTCACCGTGAACAATCGTGGTTTGGCAGCGGTTGTGAAGATAATCAAGTGGGGTGGCAACATCTCTGAGAATGTTTATTCGTTGAAGAAGGTTCGTTTCGATGTATTTGCACTTGAATGAAGCCGTTGTGTACACTTCCACTGGGCATAAGCTCGTAAACGAGCTTTAAAATCATTGCCTTGGAAATCGTGCTTGAACATGAAGTTATTATCTTCAACAGATTACGGTGTCGAATATTCTGCCATGCTTCACATTCTGCTAGAAAACTTCTGTGAGCTCCTTTATTTTGAAGATGCAAAACTTTGACAGCAACAGGTTTATTATGATTAGAATCGAGGATTCCTTTGTAAACCGAGCTAAACCCACCCTCCCAATCAAATTTGCTGCGGAGAAGCCATCGAGCCTTGAGAAGTTGATGGTATGAAACTTTCATGAACCGTTCACTCCACGATGATTGAGATGGTTGACTTTTGCGTTTCTTCTTACACAAAGATAGACACAACATAATACGATGAGCAACGTGGCTGCAATCACGACGACTAATATGAAGAAAACCTTTTTCTTACTACCGTCTCCTTGCATTTGGGTAACTCAAGTGTAACCAAACCACCACAAAGCCTATCGTTCCCCAAAACTGAAAATGCACTTGTATTGGCAAACACTCCTACAACCGTACTTCACCCTCAAAATCATTAAAGGATAGGTTCAAATACTCCAAGAATCTCCATTTTCAAAAATTGTGGAATTTTTCCTGATAAACTATTTTGAGAAATGTCGAGTACCTCCAATCCTCCCAAAGAACTTAATGAAGATGGTATTATGCCTTGAAATTGGTTGCCACTAAGGTATAACTTTGTAAGGCTAACGCACTCACCAAGGCTACTAGTAATGGGGCCTGATAAATCATTATAAGATAAATTGAGCTCGCTCAACTTATTGAGGTTTCTAATCTCTGATGGAATGGAACCAGAAAAGCGGTTTTGAGAAAGACCTAAAAAATAATTTAGTGATGGAAGTTGAAAAAGTTGTTTGGGTATGTTTCCAGTGAGTCTATTGTATGAAAGGTCTAACCCATTAAGTTCTTTACAATTCCCAAGGCTTTGTGGAATATGATCTTCTAATTTGTTGGCTCCTAAATAAAGTAAAGTCAACAATGATAAGTTCCCAATGGCAACGGGGATAGGCCCTGAAAATTGATTGTTGTTTAGACCAAGAACTTGCAGCTTTTTCAGTTTACCAATGGTAGTGGGGATTTTTCCTTTGAATAAATTAGATCCTAAATCTAAAAGGGTCAAACCAACTAGACTACCTATACTTGAGGGGAGGCTTCCAAATAATTGATTGTCTCCTAAATATAGATGGGTGAGTTGATGAGAGAGATTACCTATTGACATAGGAAGCACTCCTATAAGGTTGCAACTGGCAAGATCCAAAGTTACTAATCTGGTGCAGTTTTTCAAAGAATCAATAAACTTCATGTCATCAGCTTCTCCGCGTCCATGGAAGTTGTTATAATTTAATTTAATTATATAAATATCTCTTAGTTTGAAAATCCATTGTCAACTTCCCACTAAAATTGTTGAACATCATTTCAAGATATCTAATTTAGAACAATTAGAAAGAGAAGGTGGAAGAACACCGGTCGGTTCGTTACCCCATAGCGAAGGAACTCAAGATTTGGGGCCGATTACAATTTACGAAGGAAGCCTACCGGTGAGGTGATTAGTGGATAAAGAAAAATTGACTAGGAGTGAGAGGTTGAAAATGGAAGGAGGATGCTTCCGGATAAGTTGCATCCACCGAGTAAAATTCCTTCAAGCTTTCCAATTACCAAGTTATCGGAATGCTCATGCCCAACGGGTTCCGGCATTGGTCAAATCGCGGGATTGTCAAACATTACGGAATACAAACCGCTTAAATCAAGCGCTTTTTATCAAACCGCTTCTTATAAAACCACTTAACTCAAAAACGCTTCTTATCAAACCGCTTAGCTCAAATCGCGAAAGACAAACCGCTTGAGTAAAACCGCTTAAGTCAAACCGCTTTCGATACAACGAATCTAGACAAACCGCATCCAAGAACTTGACAAATCGCTTCCTTAATCAGATCAAATCGCACCCAAATGACATCTAACCTCATACACGAAAATAGTACGAGACTCAAACCGCTTCCTTGAAACTCTTCAAAAACTAAACTTTTACAATCCAAAACACTATAACCAAGATGAATTAAGCCTTCCAAATCAAAACCTAAGCACTTATGATGATTCTAAAAACAAAAGTACTATCAAAATTCAAACTTTAACACTTTTAGGGTATAGAATTCGAACCAACAAAACACATAAATAACCAATCTTTATGATCTAACCATGGCTCTTGATACCAATTGTTGAATATTTGTAATTGTAACACACAAACAATCAATTATATGGTTCGAATCTTAGTAAGAAACATAGAGAGAGAAAGTGGGATATGGGATCCTTTCTAGAGAGAGAAAGTGAGAGAAAAATAAAGAGAATGTTAGATTAAGAAATGAAACGTCCAACCCTCTACCTTGGGAGGTAGAGGGTATTTATAGTTTTACATAATATGCCCTCTGTCGGGCTGTGGATCAGGCATACAGTGGGTAAAGACCCGTCCGTCCTCCACGGTGTTACTCTAACTAACTAACTAACTAACTAATAGATAACGTAATGTCTACGAGCTAACATATGCTAGACAATAGTTGGGGTTACCAACACTTGACTATGGATTTTCTAAATCCTAACAGGAATAGGCAGTTCTTAGCTAGATCTAACTAGTTCAAGGCCAAAATAGCATTTTCCTAATTGGTTCTTACTATTTCTTGGCTCGAATATCCGGTTCTTAACTAGTTCTAACTGGTTCCTACTGGTTCAGGCTGTTCCGGACATTTTGACAAATATTTCGCTGAAAACAAAGTTACGGTTCAAAAGTTATGGCCGTTTGAAGTTTTGACATAAAAAGTCAACTTTGGTCAAGCCGCAAGTGGTCAAAACGCAAATAGTCAAACCGTAAAAGTCAAAACTCAGTTTTTTTATCAAATCGCATCGGTCAAATCGCAGAATTGACAAACCGCTGGAATACAAACCGCTTAAATCGAACTGCTTTTTATCAAACCGCTTAACTCAAACCGCTTCTTATCCGCTTAGATCATACCGCTAAAGACAAACCGCTTGAGTAAAATTGCTTAAGTCAAACCGCTTATGTCAAACCGTTGAAGACAAACCGCTTGAGTCAAACCGCTTTCGATACAACGAATCTAGACAAACCGCATCCAAGAACTTGACAAATCGCTTCCTTGATCAAATCAAATCGCACCCAAATGACATCAAACCCCATACACGAAAATAGTACGAGACTCAAACCGCTTCCTTGAAACTCTTCAAAAACTAAACTTTTCCAATCCAAAACACGATAACCAAGGTGAATTAAGCCTTCCAAACCAAAACCTAAGCACTTACGATAATTCTAAACACAAAAGTACTATCAAAATTCAAACTTTAACACTTTTAGGGTATAGAATTCGAAACAAAAAAACACACAAATAACCAGTCTTTATGATCTAACCATGGTTCTTGATACCAATTGTTGAGTATTTGTTATTGTAACACGCAAACAATCAATTATATGGTTCGAATCTTAGTAAGAAACTTAGAGAGAGAAAGTGGGATATGGGATCCTTTCTAAAGAGAGAAAGTGAGAGAAAAACAAAGAGAATGTTAGATTAAGAAATGAACGTCCAACCTCTACCTTGGGAGGTAGAGGTATTCTGATTTACATAATATGCCCTATGTCGGGTGTGGATCGAGCATCAAGAGGTAAAGACCCGTCCGTCCTGCACGGTGTTACTCTAACTAACTAACAAATAGATAATGTAATATCTACGAGCTAACATATGCTAGACAATAGTTGGGGTGACCGACACTTGACTATGGATTTTCTAAATCCTAACAGGAATAGGCAGTTCTTAGCTAGATCTAACAAGTTCTTGGACAAAATAGCATTTTCCTAACTGGTTCTTACTAGGTCTTGGCTGGAATATCCGTTTCTTAACTAGTTCTAACTGGTTCCTATTGGTTCAGGCTGTTCCGGTCATTTTGACAGATATTTCGCTAAAAAAGAAGTTACGGTTCAAAAGTTATGGCCGTTTGAAGTTTTGACATAAAAAGTCAACTTTGGTCAAGCAGCAAGTGGTCAAAACGCAAATAGTCAAACCGTAAAAGTCAAAACTCAGTTTTTTTGATCAAATCGCATTGGTCAAATCGCAGGATTGTCAAACCGCTGGAATACAAACCGCTTAAATCAAACTGCTTTTTATCAAACCGCTTCTTATAAAACCACTTAACTCAAAAACGCTTCTTATCAAACCGCTTAGCTCAAACCGCGAAAGACAAACCGCTTGAGTAAAACCGCTTAAGTCAAACCGCTTATGTCAGACAAACCGCTTAAGTCAAACCGCTTAAGTCAAACCGCTTTCGATACAACGAATCTAGACAAACCGCATCCAAGAACTTGACAAATCGCTTCCTTAATCAGATCAAATCGCACCCAAATGACATCTAACCGCATACACGAAAATAGTACGAGACTCAAACCGCTTCCTTGAAACTCTTCAAAAACTAAACTTTTCCAATCCAAAACACTATAACCAAGATGAATTAACCCTTCCAAACCAAAACCTAAGCACTTATGATGATTCTAAACACAAAAGTACTATAAAAATTCAAACTTTAAAACTTTTAGGTTATAGAATTCGAACCAACAAAACACACAAATAACCAATCTTTATGATCTAACCATGGCTCTTGATACCAATTGTTGAATATTTGTTATTGTAAGACACAGAGAATCAATTATATGGTTCGAATCTTAGTAAGAAACTTAGAGAGAGAAAGTGAGAGATGGGATCCTTTCTAGAGAGAGAAAGTGAGAGAAAAACAAAAAGAAGGTTAGATTAAGAAATGAAACGTCCAACCCTCTACCTTGGGAGGTAGAGGGTGTTTATAGTTTACATGTCGCCTCACGCCGGTCTATGGATCGGGCATACGGTGGGTAAAGACCCGTTCGTCCTCCACGGTGTTACTCTAACTAACTAACTAATTAACTAATAGATAACGTAATGTCTACGAGCTAACATATGCTAGACAATAGTTGGGGTGACCGACACTTGACTATGGATTTTCTAAATCCTAACAGGAATAGGCAGTTCTTAGCTAGATCTAACTAGTTTATGGCCAAAATAGCATTTTCCTAACTGGTTCTTACTATTTCTTGGCTCGAATATCCGGTTCTTAACTAGTTCTAAGCGGTTCCCTCTTGGTTCGAGCTATTAGGTCATTTTGACGGATATTTCACGAAACGGATTCTGAGTTCAAAAGTTATGGCCGTTTGAAGTTTTGACATAAAAGTCAACTTTGGCGAAGTCGCAAGTGGTCAAAACGCAAATAGTCAAACCGTAAAAGTCAAAACTCAATTTTTTGATCAAATCGCAGTGTTCAAATCGCATTGGTCAAATCGCAGGATTGTCAAACCATTGAATACAAACTGTAACACCCCATTTCGTGATACGGTGAATTCAAAGCTGGTGTTACTTCATGGCTATGATCATAACAATAGAAAACGTACTCTAATGGAGTCGTTTCAAAGATTTATCATTCGATTTGTATAAATATCGAGTTTACAAAAATGAGGTCCAGTTGGTTCCATTGTTTACAAAATACATTAAATTGGTTTCGAATGATAATAGAATTTATAGCCTTCTTGAGTATCCGTGCTCCTCCGTGCCGACCTCATTACAATATGGACACGAAATACATGCTTAAACATCAACACAAAGGTTGAGTGAAATTCATAGAGTTTGTTGAATGGTTGAACACATTATGTTGGTAGTGTGAGTTAATTAGACTCACACCAATGGTTTGAAAACAAAACAGATATTATTAGACTAAGCATCATGCAATCAAGGCGTTAACGTGTTCCAAATTTAATTGGAGAAATTGTTGATACGTGCCTCGGTAGGTAAAATTGCCATTTTTACCTAATGTTACTCAAATATAGTGCGTTTGTTTGCCTCTAACGGCCAACACAAACGGATTCGTCAATCCCAATAGATCTATTCACAATATTCGCGCCCTCTCACATAGTGATTAATGATTCATGATTTAGGGACTTATGTTTGGCAAATGCGTAACTTAGTGCTAATAAAACAATCGATAAGCATCGGTTTGAAAGCAATGTGTTCGGTTTAAAATAAAGCATGTATCTCCCCCAGGGTTTGTAAAACAATTAAGTAATAAAAGTGGGGCTATGAACTCACGTGTCGAGTAAAAGTTTAGAGTAATTATAAAAGTAAATGAAAATAGTTGAGCATGTATCTCCCCAAAGAGTTTGTAAAACAAGTATTAAAAGAGTAGGGCTATGACTCACCTTAGAGTAAATGATATCAAATGTATAATGAGGATGATGGATGTGCCGTGTGAACTTCTACGAGCAACCTAAAATAGAATGTTGCGACTTAGGTTTGGAATAATGTTTAGGAAAACATAAACCATCCTATATATGTCATCATGATGTAGTATTTGTATGTTTGTTTATAGAAATGGTTTTAGTTTGTATATCTCGATTACCGTTCGGGCCATCATAATTCGGAGGTCATGCGAAGAACGCTCGAGGAGCTAGGACACTTTAAATCGTAAATCCAGCAACTCGTCGAAACGTTTTCCTCAAATGAACCCTCTCATGAAGTTCCCTAGTGTTGTAGTGCTCAATCGTAAAACATGTATTTTGATTACTTGATTATATTATATATTAAGAGTTTATAAATTCAATAAATAAACTAACAAGTTTATAAGTATTTAAATAAGTTTGAGTCTTTTAAAGACTTACCTTAATATAGAATCTTGGAGTATTATGGAAAATAAAATATTAACAGAGCTTCGACGTAGAATTTGCAATCTTGAAAACCCACGGCTATTAGAAGATTATAACAACGCCTTCTTGAAAGCTCAAAGTATAATAGAAGATTATAACAACGTCTTTTGGAGACTTGAAGTTATTTGAAGATTATAACGACTCTTTCTTGAAAACTTCCAAGAACGAAGATCAAACGCTAGTTTTCTTCAAGAACACATGAATGTTCTTACAAGATCTATAAGAAATGCCTTTAGGTTTAGGACTTTAGATGTTAAGAAGGGGTGGTGCAAGATAAATGAAGTGATTTAGCTTGGTATTTATAGGCTAGAGATTTAGGTTAACTATATATTGGGTTAAAAACTAACCATGGTTAAATTACACATGTAAATGATCTAAAGGTAGCATGCTTAGGATTTTGACACCAAGGTGATGAATCCCCTCCCAAATTTCGTTCATGATAAGGTAGGATGACTTTGGTGGTTAGTTTTGGTATTATCTTGGTTACGGAGTGAGTTTTGGTTCCGTTAAATGCTAACCGAAGCCATAAAACGTAAACCGGGTATTGTAAAAATATGAAATTTGTAGGAATGATGAAACTCATCATTATACTTCATCTAAAAATATAAAATGGGTGATAAGTCTCATTGGGTGCAAAAACGCTGCTTAAAGGTGGAAATACGGGTCAAAAACGCGTAATTCGCAGTTTATCAGAAAATAACGAAATTTCAGGGAAACGACCGTGAATTTATTTAGAGTGGACTAAAATTAGTCTAAAAGTGATATGAGATGTCAAAATATGGTTTTTGTCATACGCGGGATAACTACGATTATTCGTGAAGTTTAAAAGTTACGCGATTTAAGCAAAAACGTAGAGCGTACAAGCTTAATTCCTTTATGGTCAAAGGAGGAGGGAAATATGTTTGACTTTTCCAAAATGTAAAAGTGTCAAAACACATTAGAAACACAAAGGGAGAATCGTTAAGTCGGATGCAAGCGTAATTGTTTAAAACGTAAGTTTAGTTTTGTTCTTACTTTGGGCTTATTTGGTAATATTAAAATAATAATTCTTAAAATTCTCAAATTAATCATGAAGGATCTAAAAATTTATCGATGCGAGGAAAATTGTCGGGGTTGATTATCGTTAGCGTGATGTTTAAACGTGGACCGTCTAAAACGAAACTTTAAAAGCGATGTTTACTTAATATCTTTTATGAAAATGATCTAACGATGGTCGAACTCTCGGTTATTACTAAAATAATTTATCTTACGAGAATGTGGATTAAAATTTTACGAGATGAATAGTGAATCTAAATAGTAAAAGTGAATAGTAATTTCGAAAATAAAAAGTAACCGAAAAATGCGGGTGGTTACACAAACCGCTTAAATCAAACTGCTTTTTATCAAACCCCTTCTTATCAAATCGCTTAACTCAAACCGCTTCTTATCAAACCGCTTAGATCAAACCGCTGAAGACTAATAACGCTACACGCGTCGTTCGGGATCAAGGAAACTTCCTTTTCTTTGAGCAAGTTTTATAACAACCTAGGCAGTGAACCTAATTGTTGTAGTGTAGTAATTAGGGTAAGCCACGGGTATTGATATCGTTCTATAGGGGAATAGGAATGCTAGTAAGAAGTTACTACGCTAAGGTTAAGGTTGAGGAAGATTATTTTTGTATTTTTATATTTTATGAAATGGAAAGGTACGAATCTCGGGTATTGGATTTGGGAGGGGGGTTTGTATTTCTACCGATTACTCTACTATTATCTAATTATCTAAACTAAGGTTGTGGGAGTCTATGTCTAATTAATGTGTGCTCGTATGATAGTTAAAAATGTGTTTACTTAAGTTGTACTACTCCTTAATTATCTCCTATTGATGGTTGAGTTGTCGCGTCCTTATTCTTAGTGGCGTTGTATGTCTAAAGTTGTAGGGTATGCGTTTCTCCCTAACTCTTTGAACTTACCAAAGGGTCTCGTCTACAAAACCCACTAGGGATGATAAACTCTTACTCTAAGGCACTCTTTGGATAATTTAGCCTACAACTACTCAGGTAATCATATTCTAAGGTTCACAAAGATGAATCAAGCATTAAGTACACAACTAATGACCTATCGCATTACTAGATCATTGATCAACTAAGATAAGAAACAACCAATCAATATTCAATAATTAAGTTTCATACTTCCTAAGCAAACACACAAATAAATTAGCGGGACATGGAGAACATGCAAGCATACACAAATAATCAAAGACATAATTGAATTAATGAAGTAAATACTTATCTTGATGTAAGATAGGGTTTAAAACCCTAAAATCTTGTACAAGACACCTTAGGTTCGGTTTTAGGTTTTACTCCAAAAGACTCTCTCTAAAAGCGAAAAATTCGGATTATATATATAAGATTACATATGCGCGGCGTCACCTTATGTTTCGTGGACGCCGCCGTGTCGCCGTCATTAGGGTTTCGTCTTAGCCACGTTAACCTTGCGACGGCGTCACCTATGTCCGTGACGCCGTCCTCTTGACTTCGGCGTCGTCTGGGTTGCATCTAGACCGTTCGAGTGTGACGGCCTACTTTTTAAAGCCCGACCGCCTCTTGAAAATCTGAGTTTTGGGTTCGTCCCATCACAAAATCCTCGGACGTCGCAATTAACACCGCCGCCGTCGCCTTCTATTTTCAAGCAGCTTTGAGTGTCTTGATTTTGACTTTGGCCATTTTCTTCATATATTCGCGCCTTTTCGTCCAAATAAGTGCCATTCCAAGATTTTGCCTTCAAGAGACCTAAAAGTGAAAAGGAACGATATTAAGCATTAAAGGATACAAAGTGATCAAATAAGGGCTAAACGACCCTCAAAATGGTACCTTTTAAAACCTTATCAAATATCCCTACACTTGTTATTTGCTTGTCCTCAGCAAATGTGCTTTTAGCCAATTAATTTATAAGTTGGGGTCATGAAGCATTAATTCAAAACGGTCCACAACACATATAAGCCCATAAAGTCATAACAAGCACGGAATTACATACTAGCACCTCACATGGGGTGTTTGGATACTCACATCTCTCTCGGGTGTATATATGAAATATAACAATTAGGAAATGGAAGATAAACACTCATTAAGCGGTCCTAGTACATAGATTACCATAGGCTTGAGAATAGATCAAACAGCACCTAGGAAAGACTATCAAAGAGGTCTTTTAAAGGGTTGTAATGTTAGGCTTACGGTAGGGAAACAAGGGTTTGGTGGGATAGGCTATTTAGTGGTGGCAAGTCAAAAATCTCTATGTTAAATGCATACGAAGAATGGCATTGCTAAGCCAAGACTCGACACTCTAAAACTCTAGGTAACGGAAATAAACACACATAAATTTAAAGGATAGATGTAGGATGGTAGCCCGTATGTTGTGTGTGTGTGTTTTTTTTTTTTTTTTTCATACACTTTTACTCTACCATCCTCTATGATAACATCAAAATAATAGGGATTTATAGACATATCCCTACACTTGAGTTTTTATTACTCTAACACTAATTTGACCCGAATTGAAAAGATCAAAACACTTGGGGTACATTATTACGCAAACAAAGGGAATTTGAATTTAACGTTCCCTTCCCGTCATTTCATAAACTTTAACTTTTCCCATGAATCCCAATCGTCCCAAAACTGTATACAAAGGATATGACTCGACTTAGCAACTTATGCAAGCAACTAGATAATTGAACTAAGGGTTTAGGGTGATAACAAACATTTGCACTAAAAGTGAGTGCATAAGGGGTAGGCTAAGGCGATTTGGGTGTATATTTTGGGGTAGGGTGTAAACAATGCTCTTCATTGATATTCCGGAAAAACCGGAACATCACGAGAACCGCGAAAAGGATAGGCTCTAAGGGGTTAACTAGGGGTATCGTGTACTAAAGATGAGTACAACGCAAAAGGTGTGGGGGAATTACTCAACCGATATGGAAGAAGTAATTATATTATGGGTATCAAACAAGGGTTATCCTAATGCTTCTTATCATTTAGTTATTCCTAACTACACAAGTGTAGTCTCACTAGCGATCTCGGAATGCATCACAAAACAAGTTCTAGAATCTATTATACTACCGGTTCACACTCTAAGCATTGAAGATGAATGCTTTAATTCCTACTAATCTAATGGCGATCCTCACATTTTGGTGGAATTTGGGTGGTAAAGGGTTTTTGTGCTAGTCATGCAACTTTCTATCCATGAGACGCTTTTGTTAAGACTAATGGCCCACTCTTATATATCATGAAAAATTTTAAATTTGGTGCCAAAATTACCCTAACCGACATTTTCTCATGGTTTATTACACAATCACAATTGGACAAAGCAAATAGTCAAGGATAAACATAGTTTCAAAGTTCCCGTTTTATTTTCCCTCCCTTCACTTAAACTGGACATTGTCTCCAATGTTCCCCGAAAGTATCAAAGTTATGATAATGGAAGGTAATTAAAAACGAAAGAAACTAATACTCCCCTGATTAGCTTGGTAGGATCCGTGTAAAGTGGTGGTTAGATCCTTTTCAAGAAGAATTATTGCGTGAAAAGCTCCTTCCAATCTTATGTAACTTCTTCTGACAAACTAAACCTCGCACACTTGAAGAAAACAAATGAAACCTTCGCGTAAAATCAGCGGTAATAATATATATAAGACTCGATTTAAACTAGGATATAATGCTTGTGGAATGGATGTTTCTGAATTTCTAAGAAAATTAAGACACGGAAAATTCCAAAATTTATAAGTAGCTTAGAAAACGAGAAAAAGTAATCTGATGTTTTACTTCCTTCCGACGCGTCAAGTTGCAATCTGACGCCATCGGGTTATCGACAAAAAATCGGTCTGCGATTTTACGGAAAAAATTCGGAAAATTTACATCTTTAGAATCTGGAAAATTTCGCAAAACATCCATTATGACTCGATACAAGCATTTGACTCGAACAAACAAACATAAATATCTTTTAGTTAATTGTTATTCTCATGTTTACATTTCTTTTGAAAGCGTGTGTAATCCTCCCTACACTTATCCCTTATGTAAAATACCTTTATATGCATTTAAGACGAGGTTAAAAACAAAATAAAGCATTTTTACAAATTTAAACATGAGGATAAACAATTAATAAAAGATATATGATACTAACAAGCAAACAATTAAGCATGGGTTGCCTCCCACGAAGCGCTTTTCTTTATTTAAGAGTCTTGTAGCTAGACTCATAGTCGTGCTCCTACGTTTCCTCAATCTTAGAGGCCCATTCGATCTCCTTAACTCTTCTTTCATCACGAATATATTCAAGCCCTAGTTCAAGACAAGCAGTGTAGTAGACTTTGTTTTTCCAACCTACTTCGAATGCCGGGATGTTATCTACATCTAAATCATCCATGCCTTTATAATTCTAATTTTTATGGGGCATTATATATTTAACACTTTCGGCTTCATATGAGAACTCGATTATCCCTTTCTCTTTATCATAAACCATCTTAGACTCTTCTATAAATGGTTTCCCAAGTATCACGTCTCCTAAAAACCCATCAATGATTCCTTTGACATTTTCGAATCATGAAATGACACCTATATGTGAAGTTACCTATGAACACGCAATCCTTAACCCTCCCACATAGTTACTTGCTTTCCTGGGCGAAAGGGTCCCTCATAGGCTCTAGCTTTTTGCTCATGATCCAATTGTAATAGAGCCTAGACATTATATTCATGGGTGCCTTATAATCAATGTAGGTGTGATCCTCAGTATAAGTATCCAATCATACACACGTATTTTGATGTTTTAGGGTTTCCCTCCTTATCACGAGGCTCGAAAGGTGGTCTTGGAAAATTAACCACATTATGGTGATAAGCGGTTTCTTTCCTTTTAGGGTATGAATCAAAGTACTTCCTAAGTTCTCCCTTCTCCTTACTACCCTCCATAATTTCTAACATCTTATAATCTCCTTCTTCTAGATCATCATCCGAATCACTTGTAGTCGAATCACTATCTAGAGGTTGATCAGATTCCTTAAGGGCTTCCTCGAGTGTATTCTCAATTATCATATTTAATTTCCTAAGCTCTCCAATCTCACTCATGATACGGGCTCGAAGTTGGTTAGCAGAGGCTAGGTCAAGCAGTGGGTATTTGTTTGGTGGTGAAGCGTTGTTTGGTTGTTGGTTATCGAGTGGTGGTTGGTTATCATCCTCCATGATGAAAAGTGATGGGTGTTATGAACAAAGGTCACGAAGAAGGGGGATAGACTAAGAGAAAGCTAAAAATGAGAAAATTTACTTGATAGGAATCAAGCAAAGAACCTAAGCGAGGTGGACTACTAACTAGCTATTCTATTCCTATAGCGGTGCCAAAAACTTGATAACGCTACATGCGTCGTTCGGGGTCAAGGAAACTTCCTTTATTCGAGCAAGTTTTATAACACCCTAGGCAATGAACCTAATCGTTGTAGTGTAGTAA